>JANKOE010000009.1:11768940-11783039 GCA_026284465.1 Erythroxylum citrifolium | reverse complement strand
AAAAACTCAACAAAACACAAATCCTCTTACCTTGATCTTCACCCAATCAAGGGGTTTCTTGGCTCATCTTGAAGCTCTCATGCTCCTCCACGTTTTTCCTTCTTGGATTTACTTCAAAAACCTTCTTGAATGCTTAGAAAATCAAAGCCCTAGCTTTCCCTCTTTTTCCTTCTCTTCTTCTCTTCCTACGACTCTTCCTCTCTCCTCTCCTCTCTAATTTCGTTTCTTCTTCTTCTTCTCCAAGCCAACTCATTTTCTCTTCTTTTATATCCCTATTAATGCTAAAAGTCCAAATCGCCCTTAATGAATAGCCTAGGAACTTAAAGACTTAAGTGACATGTCCAAAATGCCCTCATGCCATCCTACTTCCTTAATTCATTTTATTCCTTGTGATATGGTCTTATTAAAATTAACATGTTAATTAACTCCCATTAACATGCTAATTGACTCCACAAAAATAATCTATTAAAACTTCAAAATTCATTTAAGTCCTTACCTAACTCTTTCCAAAAATCATACCCTTTTTAGAACATGAAATTGAAGGAATTTGATAAAACTTCCTTCTAGACAAATGTTTCTCATTGTCTTAATTTTTCCAATAACATCAATATCATTTAATTTGATTCCATAGTCCAAAATATATACCCAAAATAATTTCGAACTACTCTTATACTAAAACATTCTCTTGTGCTTGACTTCCATCCAAAAATTGACATTCTTAGGGACTGAATCATAACTTGATTTTCATCATACAATTTGTAGCGTTATTTCTCTAGTTTAATCCGAATCAAAAATCGTCTCAATTGGATAACTAAAGATCAAGTTATAGATAAAACACCAGAGCATGATCAATAGACATACACATTTTCCAGCTTTTGACTTTCAACATTTTCTATATAATCCATCTTATACCTAAACCATCTTTCCTATTTCTTTTTAAATTCATGAATTCTCCTTCCTTTATACCTGCATAATCATGAACAGCTCCTCATTTAATAGTCCTAACTTACAGAAAGGTTCGGGGCCCAACACAACATTAAGATAATTAATACTACTATAGCTCTAGAGTCAAAGTCACTAACAAGCATAAATCGAATCATCGGAGAAGGGAAAAATGGCTAAGTACCTAGTTATAAGAAATCTGAAAAGAAGATTCTGAAAAATGGATGAGGGGAGTCAGACCTCATTGAATGAATTCGTACTATGGTTACGTTATGTACTCATAAGGATTTCAAATGATACATATAAGTATATATTTATAATGTATTACATCCATAAATACGATTTCATAGCATAATGATTTTATTCATAAACATACATGCATTTCCTATTTCAATATCATGCCACATAATCATCACAATCACAAATCGCAAATAATAGTGGAGGATTGACGAAAGACTCTATGACATGCCCCTTACCAATAGGCTATAGCCATAAGGGCTCTCTTGTTCCACATGGGTTACTTCGTCTAAATATAGTGGACTGCCATCCAAGAACTACACTCAACTGAACCGCTACAACCTTACCACGACATGATTATCTCCCGAGAGCAAGCTTAACCAAACCGCCATAATTACGCCACCATATCATGTACGATATATCAGTTGGCATCTGAGAGCAAGCTCGACTGAACCACCCTAACTGTGTCTTATCTCAATTAATGGATCCAATACTAACCCAAATTCATACCTAACCAACTGATTCATTTTGAGCACAACCTGGTGACACCCACCAAGTAGCTCTTGCCACAACAATCCTCCATATCATTACATATCAAGATAAGCATAACATTGCACAATAAAAACATAAATACAGGTGTCAATCCATATGTACAAGTGTTATGTGTGCATATGATAATGATGGTGATTTCCATGATAAATATAAGAATGAATTCTAATGCTTGCTCATAACCATAAAAATTAACTCACAGGTAGAATGTGATTCTTCCCGCCAAAGCTAGTGTCTCAAAATGTAAGGGTCTACTCCTCATTGATCTATAGAAAGAAAAAGTAGTTTGTCACCTGAAGATAGAAATCGTCTATTCTTCAATGGCATTTATTCCAAAACTAGATGGAGTCAAATGCTCCATAAACTTAAATCTTCTAGTAGCTCATGATTGGGACAATACACTAGCCTAGATCATTTGAGTGTCCAAATCATGAAAGGATGATGGAATACTATTTATCACTGCTTTTACACTTACAATCTACAACAAAAGAAAGGAAAAGAATAGAAGGATCGATAAAAGGGAGTAAACTTGTACATATCAATTAATTGATAACATTTTCAATGAGATGCCAAATAAGTCTCGCATAAAATGACAGCTCGTATGAAATCAAGATGGAGGCTTTAATTCAACTTTTGTTTACATAGTATAATAATAAAGTGTTTTAGGCATTGTAGTGAGAAATTTTAGATTTCCATCATGAAATCCTCCTTTTGAAGTTGTAAATAGTTTTACTATAATCTATGAAATTTCTTTAAATTTAAAAGAAATTAGTATTCAAGGATTCACCTAAAGGTGTTACTAATCTAGTTGCCTGCCAACTAGTCCTTGAAGAAAACATAGGGGATATAAATGAATGGGTAACACTTGGGTAAAATAAAACTCTAGCATCAACATAAAAAATTGATATAGTACTTACTAAACTACATTAGAGGTCTGAGCATGTTATGGGGTGAGGGTGAACACCTGAGCTTGTCCTCGTCCTGACTACTTAGAGGTTGAAGCCTACCCAAAACTTCTAGTACTAGACCTACCCATAGGCTATAATCTACCCCTAAACCTACCTCTTGATTTATGGCCCTGCTGGCCTACAATTTGAGATTCACTTTGGTACTGCCCCCAATGTTGAGGTTGAGCCTCATGTAATGGTTGTACCACGCTAGCATAAGAACCTTTAGAAAAATGTATTTGAAATCCAAAATTAGGGAACTCTCTAACAAAATGCCCAATCTGACCACATCAAAAGCAAGCAGTTGGAGGAATATGACAAGGTCCCTAATGGACTTCAACATAACTCCTATAAGTAGTGCTTCCAAAGCGAGAACTATTATATACAGTGCTTTGCCCACTGTGACTGCTACTCACTTCAGGTCAAAATCTAATTGATCTTGTGGGAACCCTACGGCTAGGTTTATTATTCTTATATCCTCATTGATCGTGATCTCATCAAGGCTGTCCATATTGCTCTCCATTTACACCTATATGTAGCATCGATGATGACAAACTATAGCTTCTAGCCCCAATACCACTATCTGGTAAGGATAAATTATGGTGTCATGCATGATGAGTCACCTCTCCATCTCTTTAGCCTAATATATGGCACCCTCCAAAGTCTGACCCTTTGAACAAAGTCCTATATATGCAGGACTCAAACTAGTATTGTAAAGTCCTACTATCCATCTCCAGTTAGTCATATCCACTTCGTATCTCATCAGTCGATAAAATTTGATAGTATACTCCTCAAATGACCTATCACCTCTCATAAGGTGTAACAATTACCAACTATAAGCATCTCTTAGTGGTGGTGGACAAAATTGTCTCATGAATCTCTATTTAAACTCCTCACAAGATAAGGTACTCATAATTGGATGAATAATCTAGATAAACTAATCCAAGGTAATCGCCTAAACTGATAACTCAACGATGTGAATCCTATATGAATCCATATATGCCATTCTATTCTGAGATATGAAACCATTGAGAAAGTCATAATAGTACTATGAAAGGATGGAAGTAAGGGTAACAATTTTAAACAAACATGATCCTAATGCCGCAGTAGTTAAAAGAGAAATTTGACTCAATTTTGATCAATCTAGCAACGCAAATTTAAACCTAACTTATGGTAACATTGTCATGACCCCAACCTTAGATCGTGAATGGCTTAAAGAATCAGTAAACTAAAGGTTTATTATACCCTTAACAAACTTAAAATGTCATCAAATCCCTATATCCATAATAAAGATGAGATTTTAAAATGATCAAACTCATACTTATAAGAATCAAACAGTTCTAACAATATATAATCCTCATTGTGCTACAATGTTAAGATAGTTACTACAAGGAAATCCAACATATACAAGACTACTGCAGCTCTAGAGTCAAAGGTCACTAACAAACATAAATTGAATCACCGAAGAAGAAAAAGATCAGTGAGGTACCCTGTTATAAGAAATCTGAAAAAGAAGATCCTGAAAAATGGTTGAGGGGAGTCAGACCTCTCTAAGCGAATTAATATTATGGTTATGTTATGCACTCCTAAGGACTTCAAATGATATACATATGTATATATTTATAAAGAATTACATCCATAAATGCTATTTAATAACATATTTGTTCATAAACATACATGCATTTCCTATATCAATATCATGCCACATAATCATTACAATCGCAAATAACAATAATAATGGAGGACTAACGAAGGATCCTATGACATGCCCCTTACCCATATACTCGAGCAAGGGCTCTCTTATTCATATGGGTCAGTTGGTCCAAATGTAGTGGATTACCGTCTGAAAACCACACTTAACTGAACCATTTTAGCCTTACTACAACATGATTACCGTCTGAGAGCAAGCTCGACCGAGCATCCACAATCACACCACCATATCATATACCATATATTAGTTGACGTTCGAGAGCAAGCTCAATCGAACCACCCCAACCATGTCATATCCCAATTAATGGATCCAATACTAACCCAAATCTATACGGGACCAATTTGGTCACTCTACACATAACTTGGTGGCACCCACTGAGGAGCTCATACCATAATAATCCTCCACATTATCAAATATCAAAACAAGCATAACATTGCACAACAAAACTATTGATACGTGTGTCAATCCATATGGATGAGTATCATGCGTGCATATGATAATGATGGTGATTTCCATGATTAATATACGAATGAATTCTAATATATGTTCATAACCATGAAATTGACTAACAGGTAGAATGTGCTCCTTCGTGCCAAACCTAGTGTCTCAAAGTGAAG
The DNA here is from genome assembly GCA_026284465.1 of Erythroxylum citrifolium. Classification (NCBI taxonomy): domain Eukaryota; kingdom Viridiplantae; phylum Streptophyta; class Magnoliopsida; order Malpighiales; family Erythroxylaceae; genus Erythroxylum; species Erythroxylum citrifolium. Next base: position 11,778,036 of record JANKOE010000009.1, on the reverse strand, counting down.
GGTTCTGCTCTTGATTGATCTATTAAAAAAATAGAAAAGACCATTAGGATTTAAAACCTAAACAAAGAAAAATAGAAATGACCATTAGGATTTAAAACCTAAACAAAATTTAGATACCTCAAGAATAAGGCTATGACTCAATACTAAAAGCTCTATATTTTATTTAAAAATGGCGATGTCACGTTTCACAAGGAGCCTACTAAAAATTCAACAGAGTTTTCCCTGTAAAACAAACATCCTCTTTCCAAAAGAAGGGTCATTCTTGTCATAAAAATATACTTCTATATCCTACAGTACCCACAGCTCAATTTGGGTCTCCAAACTACATATCTATGCCTAATTAAGTCCTTATTTATATCTCAAAAATTCATAATAAATCCAATCATAATTCAGGTATACCAATTTATAACCTGAACTCCATCATTTATGCTCAATATATCCAGATAGACTCAATTCTAATCAACAACGACTCAATTTAATCAATTTCATGCATTTCTATAAGAAAATAAACCTTTCCAATTTTTTATCTCACAAACTATGAAGAATTTCAATACATTGCTTTTAGGAAACTTGATCTAATAATATTTGGAAATTTCCAAAATTATTTCCAACTATTTTTGGGTTGGTGAGAAAATCACCACCGTCATTGGAGTGTGGGGTATAAGCGCCGTTGTCGGAGAGGCAATGATATTCACCACTTACCCAGAAATGAGGAGCTCACCTCCAAGAATCCAGCGACACTAGTCTTGTGTAGGAACTCCTCCTTGTTTGCGAGAATCGAAGGATTGAAGCTCAAAGGTAATCCATTTCCTTTCACCAATAAAATGGATCGATTGGTGTTGGGCTCCCCCTCTTTTCCTACATTTTTGGGGCTATTAGACACGATGGTGGTTTTATTTTTTCCTAAAATGACTAAAAATAGGAGATCGATGACTTATCTAAATAAACCAAAATTTCTAATCATGATTACTCCAAATTTGGGTCATTTTTTATAAAAATAAGTTTAGGAATTTGGTAGAGCATCCCGAGAGCTTTTTGTAGAGTCCTAGGTCACCAGAAATGGTGGTCAGATGGTGAAGGTACGACCTGTCAGAAGTTGAGAGTGAATAGTAACCTATAAAGAAAAGAGTTTAAGAGAGAAAAACTTTCTTATGCTCAACTTATACTTTTATACGTTTTTCTCCTTGTTGATCCATTATGAGTAATTTAACAAAATTTTGAATCATTACATTGTTGCTTTACACTGCCTAATTGCTTTTCATTATGTATGATTCTTTTTATTTCTAGTCAATATCGAGTTTCATTTCTTTTAAATCATATGAAAAATTTAAATTCAAGCAAGCTCATTTATTTTGACTTTCTAACTATAAATCTCATATTTTATTTAATATAAATTTTTTCTTTGTCTAATAAAATCTATTTAATTTTAAATACATGTTTAATTTGGGATCATTGCATTTTAATTTAATTTATCTTTTTAAATCTAATCAATCCTAACTTTTATTTTTATTTTAGTTTTTTTAAAACTCTATTATACCATTCCAAACATTTCATTTTTTTCATACTATAAGATATCATTTTAAACATTTTATTTTAACTTCTTATAAATTTGAATTCATTTAGATGCAGCCTAGTTATTTATCTCCATAAACCTAGCTCTATTTAGAATGGAAATAGTGCAAAGTGAAGAGACTATTACAAGATTGGACTATTTGTTAATGATTTTAGACTATATTGATAATAAAGCATATCCAATATATTGGTGGAAATCACTAAAAAAATTCAAATTTGTTCAAAGTTTCATCGTCCAAAAAAAAAAAAAGAATTGATATAAGGTGTTTGTTACTTACTGTTGTCATAAAAGACTTGGTCATACATCACCATTGATCTTTTTTTTTTTTGGTGCACCCAAGGCATCTATCGACGAAATCAGTGACTAATCCCTTCGCTGCGGGAACATCTCCAACATGGGAGGGCTACAGCTGGCCCAGGAGCTTGCTGCATTTCCAAAGGTGGGATTCGAACTCTCAACCACTTGGTTAAGCGACGAAGACATGTATCACCTACGCTAACTCACTGGATTACCATTGATCATTAAACATATTGATGAATGTCATGTACCTACAAACATAACTCTATCATATAATAAAGAATGCTATTTGTCCAAAAAAACACATAATACCTTTTTAAAATAGTCAAAGTAGAGGAGAGAAGTTTTATTTAATGAATCTTCCAGTCACTAGAACTGTACTAGTCAATGCATATGCAAATGGAAGCATAGACTCCCCATTGCACAATGATTGCGCTCTTACATGGGCAACAAAAACTGTTTTACATGGACACAAAAATTGGGGGAATCTGAGGGGCTTTACACTAGTTTTGGTTGGCGAACTTAATTCCCTTTTCTATGGACGTTTTGAGATCTGATTTTAGGCCTTCAAGTCCCTGTTTTTCATACTCAGAAAGAGCACCCAACCCGAGCACTTCCTCGACACCATTCTTTCCCAACCTTACCTGAAAGTTCATTAAAAACTTAGCTGTTCAATATAACAAAGTATCTTCCTAGGATCAAATGCTAAAACTAAAAGAAAAGGAAACAGAAAAAGGCTTCTGTCCGACTCCAAATTTGGATGCAACAGAATAAAATTCCTAATTACATGCAGCATGAATTCATACTCAAGTATACTGCATTAGCCCCTAAGCAATACGTGGCCTGATTAGAGTTGAAGCATTGGATAGTGCATTGACTAAATCAGAGGCATGCAAAATATTCTTATATTTCAAACATACATGAGTTCTTTATTGGATCCAAAAGGGTATCTTAGTCGTTAACCTTAGAAGCAAAAAAAGGCAGTTCAGTGACACTTGATTGTACGAAAGAGCATTCAACCACATCCGAGACTCCATTAAGCCCTTTCAAGCAAGCATTAGCAAAGTCGGCTCCAGAATAGCTGCAGGAGAACTGAACACTGAATTTCGAACAAGACATGCAATGGAGTAAGTAGCTTAAACCTAAGTAATTATGTCTTACGCCATTGAAAGTGTTGCAGATCCCTTTCCAGTCTTTGCCTCCACTACCTCTGTTCCCGCATCCTGTGTTCGCTTAGTTAGGGCTTTTATGTCTTTATCTGATAAATTTGTGGACTTTGAAGTTGCCTACATAAACAACTCGCCCAATTATTCTCTCATACTCGGGAAGGAAATATGTATATTGAGACATAATATGAAACTCCAAACAACAAAAGTACCAAGAAATTTAGGATAGAGACCTGAGAGAAGAGGGGGAGGATGGTTATGCCAGCATGACCACCAATGACCGGTACCTCAACCTCTGCATCAGGAAGAGACACACAATAAAGAACTTGTGTTAATGCAATACAAGAAAACAAATAGAACGTCAGGCTACTTCCTTCCATCAATGTTCAACATAAATCTCAACAACCCATGCATTTAAAATTTATCCTATTGAAGCTTCTTTTCTGTCGGTCATGATCAATCAGAAGCATAAACATGATTAGTGTCATGATACAACTGCTTTTATTCATATCAGAGTGGGCATATCTGATGATAGGTAGGCTTTTCTGTTATATGATTTAAAGAGTTGTATCAATTTTCAGAAGATTTGAAATTCAGTCTCCTTTTTATCAGATTATCAAAAGAGAGGAGGAAAAAAAAAGAGAGGATCAGCTACAATTCTTAAATTGAATAAATTAAAAATGCAGCATTAACAGGTAGATAATTGATAAATAGAAGGGCAGTGGAAACATGCACCTTCCACAGGAACTTTAACTTTCCTAGCATAGAAAGTGCTGGCCCTGACCACGTCAAGGGTCGTCACACCAAAAAGCTTCCGCTCATCGTAAGTCCCTGCCTTCCTGAAAATTTCTGCAGCTATTGGCACCGTGGAATTTATGGGATTGCTTATCATATTAACCAGTGCCTAATGTTACCAAATTTATTCAAATGGTTAATGCCCGTTCAATAAATGTATAGAGCAGGAGTTTGTACTCCTGTTGTACAAAAAAAAAACATTCTGATAACTGTACAACATAAAAGCATGGAAAGAAATGCCCGCACATTAAACAAAACAACCAAATTTCATAGACGACTCACATATGGACATGACTTGGCAATGGCTATGCACAAAGTTTTGACAATGCCTGCGTTGATATTAAAGAGATCATCACGAGTCATCCCAGGTTTCCTTGGAACACCTGCTGGAACAATTACCATATCTGAACCCTCCAATGCTTGCTCTAATTGCTCCTCGCCCACATACCCTGCAACCTGAAACAAAGAACCCGCCATTATATCTGGAGAGTGGAGAAAATATAGGGAGTAGGAACAAGACTGATTAAGAATCCGTTAACTGAATTCCAAAATATAATGTTTGTATCACATCAAATCAAATTATTTATTTCAAACACTTTCTCAGTTTTTGAGTAGCGAAACATAGAATCCATATTGAACAAATTAAGCAATTTGCACGTTCAAAATATTAAGTAGAAAAACAGTTGAGAAGTCACAATTCCCATATATGCAACATGGCCCTGAACTTCTGATAAAACAAAGTCACCCAATGTCATTTCGCGTTCTGGTAAAAATAGGATCGTTATAGTTCTTTTATTTTCTTGTTTCTCAGTTTAAGTCCCTTGAGCTTTGGAAAGAGCCAAAAAAAAAAAAAGGAAAGGAAATAAAAGAACCTGGGCACGGTAATTGATGTGGCTAACGTCAGCAACGACACCTGGGATATTAGCTATGTCATAAAGGGCAAGAGATGAGACAAGTGGGTTAAGCTTCATTAGCAGTGACAATGGCTGCCCTATTCCACCTGATGCACCCAAGATTGTTACTTTACGTGGTGGTTGTGACGAGTACGATCTCCCAAAACCAGGCATACGCTTGCATGACCCCAATGCTGCTTTTCTTGCGGATCTCAACATTTCTTTTTCTTCAACAGTAAGTAGAGACACGGAGAAAGGCAGAGTTGTAGAAACCTAAAGAGGGTGAGTGCACTCTTAAGCAAATCATATGAATTTTTGGACATAGGGAGGGAAGTCCCATTAGAAGCATAATAGTATACATCTAACTTAATTTTAACGAAGAACAGCGAATAAATTTTAAGGCTACCATTCAACTTCTTAGATTAATTTGAGTTTGGACCCTTTTCCTAAAAGTGCATGAATAACGAGATTTTGAAACATTATATACAGTCTCTCTTCGGATTTCTTTTAACTAAGGATTTAGAGATTAAAGGATTGTACTAAATATTTAAAATTTATAATAAGTTAGATTATAATGATCTAAACAGTAATTAAAGGTTCATCTAACAAGTTTCCAAATGAGAATCATATGAACACTAAATAAAATTTCCCTGGATTTATGGTTTCACGTATTTATGTATCCATTGAAAATTTATTAAAGAAGTATGTGTCTCAATATTATATTAGATATAATATGTATCTGTGAGCAGGGACGGAGCCATGTTATAGGGAAGGGGAGCCATGACCCCCCTTTCAAATATTTTTTTTAAAAAAATTACTTATATAATTAAAAATTTTAAAATTATAAATATAAGTGGCCCCCCTTTAAAAAAAATCCCTATCTTTTCTTCTCTTTTTTTTTTTGCATTTAGATGTTGGCCCCCGGTCCCCCTTCAGAGTTGAGTCTGGCTCCGTCCCTGTCTGTAAGTGTGTGTTATCTTATAATTTTTCAACATTGAGAAAAGAAGTGAGAGAAGCTCTCTCCTCTTTTTAATCCATATCTCCTTTTTTCTATCTTACATTCTTAATATCGCTTGTTTTCAAGCCCAGAACCTCACTTCACTTGCTTCTTTTAGCGGTCGAACGTCACTTGCTTCCCGGGTTAGCATGCCACTTACTTCCCCGGTTAACTCCCCTAAATCTCAAGCCACTAAAGCCGACAAGGGTCTTGTCCCTTCCTTGAGCCTTAACCTTAACTACAATGAGGATTCCCAGCTCTCTCATGCATTGATTCTACTAAGGAGTTGATAATTTCAAAAGATATTGATAAAAGCAACAAGAACAATAAATTTTCTTGGAAAAAGGTGGAAGGAGATCCATTGACATTCGACACGTGTCGATATGTTCCAACTTGTTAAGATGCAGATTCAGTATTGATGTATAGGAGGATGATGAAACGAATATATTTCATTCTTGCTTTGCTGTGGGAACAGGAAGGGATTTTATACTAACATTATTCATCCTATTTGCTAGGTCACTGTTTACTCTAACAGAAAAGGACACTATACAGCTAAGGAAAATAAAGCTAAGGGACCTGTACAAAAGGAACAAAAGGGATAGAATAGAAAAGGTAGATGTCCGATGGTTTGTGAGGGCTGTGGTCCTTGTAAGGATAACAACTGCTGATGGGGCCCATGCTCCAGGCTTTATGGTCCATGACCCAAAGATGAACAAAATTGGAGCATTTTATCTGTGTCATTTAACACCCCCTCCTCAAGTCGGAGCTCCGGAGAAGGCCACAGATCCGAACTTGAAAAGTAAATTGGTGAATACGTGTGCAGTAAGAGGTTTCGTAAATAAGTCAGCCACTTGTTGCTGACTTCGAATGTGTCGAAGGCAGATGAACCCTAGATTCGCCGCATCCCGAACTAGATGGAGATCTATCTCCAAATGCTTGGTGCGTTCATGGAAGATGGGGTTTCTTGAGATGTGAATCGTGGCTTGGCTGTCACAAAATAGAGGTATGGCTTCTTGATTTTGTATTTGGAAACAGCTCAGGATCTGAACGACCCATTTGAGCTCACACGTGGTTGAAGCTAGGCTTCAATACTTTGCTTCGGCTGAGGACCGACTGACTGTGGTTTGCTTCTTTGTCTTCCAGGAGATGGGGGATCTGCCAAGAAACACACAAAAGCCGGTTAGGGACCGTCGGCTGAAGACGCAACTCGCCCAGTCAGAATCGGAGTACGCGGTGAGTCTTAGATCTGAGTCTGCCGCGTAAAATAATCCTTGATCTTGCGTTCCCTTGAGGTATTTGAGTACGTGTTTGATGGCATCCCAGTGTGGTTGTCTCGGTGCTTTCATGAATTGACTGAGTTGCTGTGTGATGCAGGTGAGATCCGGTCCCATAAAGCTTAGGTATTGCAGCTTTCCAACGATCTGCCTGTAGTACTCTAGGTCTTTGAGAGGTTCCCCCTCATCGATGGTAAGTTTTCTTCCTGGTACTATAAGCGTCACGCATGGTTTGTAGTGAAGCATGTTAGTCTCTTATAGGAGATCCCGTATGTACTTTCCGTGACTAAGAGTCATTCCTGCTTCTGATCTGGCTATCTCGACCCCTAGGAATAACCTCACATACCCTAGGTCCTTGATTGTAAACGCCTTATGGAGGTCATGCTTAACAGCGATGAGTTGATCTTCCTCTGCTCCAGTAATGAGGAGATCATCCACATAAATGAGGATAGCAATGAAATTAGAACCTAGACCTTTAGTGTATAGGCAGTAATCTGCCTCTGACTTTTCGAACCCCAGCTGTTTGAGTTGCATTGTCAATTCCTTGTGCCACTGTCTGCCTGCTTGCTTAAGTCCGTAAATGGACTTCTTTAGTTTGCAAACTTCTCCCTCCTTAGCCTTCCTGTAACCTTGTGGTGGTAGTATGTATAGTTCTTCCTCTATGTGTCTGTGTAGGTATGCATCATTTATGTCACATTAAAGTATAGGCCATTTCTTGATAGTTGCTATTGCTAGGAAGGTCCTTATGGTCACAACCCGTGCTACAGGTGCAAAAATCTCAGAATAATCAACCCCTTCTTTTTGATTGAACCCCTTTGCCACTAGCCTTGATTTTAGTTTGTCTACTATACCATCTGGATTATACTTGACCTTGTAGACGCATTTTGATGCTATTGCTCTCTTCCCCTTAAGCAATTAAGCGAGAACCCAAGTTTGGTTATCCTCTAGAGCCTCTAACTGTGCATTCATGGAGTCCACCCAATCTCCTGACTTGCTGGCTGTCTCATAAGACATGGGTTCAAACACAGCAGATACATTTCCCATGAATTCTTGGTATTTTGGGTTATGTGCAATATGAAACTTTGACTCTTTGTCTTCTGTTGTTCCTACAGGACCAAAAAAACCAAACATGTTGTTCACATTATTGAGGGCAGAAGTGGAGTGATGAGCTGAAGCTTGGTGAATGTAGTCTTCAAGATATTTTGGTGGGGTATGTATTCTGTGGCTCCTCCTCACATAATTGTCTGTAGTTGTGCTGTGATCGATAGGTATGTCTGGTTGAGATTGTGGGTCTGTTAAGTTTGGAGTAGGTTCAATATTTTGTGAGGTGAGTAATTCTGGAGTGTCTTCTTGTGCTATTGTTTGCATATCATCAGTGCCTACTGTGTTGTAGGGAAACAGGGGTAAAGGGTTAGGTTCAGTGGCTGTAGGTGTATTTGTAAAGGGAAAAGTATTTTCATGGAATGTGACATCCCTTGAGCTAAAAATGGCTTTAGTGTGGATGTCCATGACTCGATAAGCCTTGTAATCTGGCATATATCATAGGAAAATGCATATAGAGGATCTAGGGTCAAGCTTTGTCTTGTTTGGTGTTTTATCTAATGCGAAGCACAGGCATCCGAACACTCTCAAGTGTGCATAGGTGGGTTTTCTTTGATGTAGCTTCTCATATGGGGTTTGCCATTGAAGGACTTTGGTGGGGATTCTGTTTAAGAGATAGGTAGTGGTGAGAAGGGCCTTTTCCCAATATGATTTAGGTAAGTTTGCTGTAAACAATAGGGCTCTTGTAAGTTGTAATAAATGCTTGTGTCTAATTTCCACCACTCCATTCTGCTGTGGAGTGTATGGACAACTTTTCTGGTGCTTTATTCCTTTGTCTACAAAAAGCTTCCTGCACTCATGATTTAAAAATTCTTTCCCATTGTCTGTTTGGACTCTCAGCACTTTTGCATCATAATGTTTTTCTATGGCTTGGATAAAATGGGTTATTGTTGGTTGGACCCCGAACTTTTGGTGAAAATTAGAAAAATTAAAATAAATGGAAATGAGTGTTTTTGAATATAAATTATGTTATAGATGATTTTGTGCCTTACGAGAATTA
>JANKOE010000009.1:11720019-11735763 GCA_026284465.1 Erythroxylum citrifolium | reverse complement strand
GATTTAAGGGTTTACCCATTACTTTCTTCTTTTCTTCTACTTTCGATGCTCTTTCATTATCTTGCATCTAAATGTTCTGGTCGGCATCCTCCAGGCCTAATTAAGTGCTTTTGTCCCCTTACCTGGACTTCTTCAAATCTTTGGAGTCTCTTTTTTTCCATGGACTTAGCAAAGGTTGGCCAGGTCTAACGCATTTCCAAAGGCTGCAACTGCTACAAATAACGCCTAAATTTGAGATTTAGGTTATCTCCAAGTTGAAACGCTACAAATAATTCGTTTAAGTACTTTTTTCGTTCTATTTTGTTACTAAAATTAAGTATGCCGAGTGTATGCTGCTTATGATATGAAATGTAAAATAAAAATCTTTAATACAAGTAAAAAGATCATACTTATAAAAATACCTAATATCTTTATAAACCCTATCCATCACATTGGTTGATGATCTCCAGGACCAACGTAACAAACTTATTATCTTAATTAGGTCTCTTTCACTAAAGAAATAAAAGAGGTGAATAGCGACGGAAATTTAAGGACCGGTAACATTCTGTCAGTAATTACTGACGAAATTAAACCGCGTCGAAAAAATAAGACGGTAAGTAACTATTTACCGGCGGTGGAAATTCCGTCGGTAAAATGACGTCGGTAAATTTTGAACCCAATCGTCGTTTAAAAAACGTAACAAAACGACGTCAGAAAAAAACTTAACAAAAAGATCATACTTTATCTTATATTTATTATAAGTTATGTGTTATTCTTGATAAGTACGAAGAATAGTTCAAAAATTCAAATGTTTTTTTTCTTGGTACAAATTACTATTTTAATAATTAAAGTGAAATAATGATTCCTAGTTGGTTTAAGTTGAACCTTGGAAAGCTTCCATATATGTCATTATCTTTGGAAAAGGATTGGCATAAATAAACCTGCTTTTGATTTCGACCTATACATAGGATTCCCAAAATGTGGCCCCTTATCTATATTCATTATGCTTTTTCTAATATATTTATAATCCAACGCTTCTAGGTTGTCCAGTTAATCCTTATTCCTTAATTCAATTCCATGCAGTCCAAACGCTGACTCGGTGATTCCTAGTTAAGGAGATCACCGAAGCTCGCACATCCAGACCATGTGCAAATGTCAACAGCTTCCGTCAGAAGTTGCCTATAATGTGCATGGCCCGGCACGCTTTGGCAGTAACCTCGTGTTACGTATAAATACGATACACTGATGCAACTTGTCACCAGGAACTACTGATGAGGAGATTAGATGCGATTTAGCTGTTTAAAATATTACACCAGGACCAGGTGACTGACTGCTTATAACTTAATTATATGCATGCCACACTTTCTAAAATAATGTCTGAAGACGATGAACACCATTTTCCAGTGTTATTTTATAACGTTGTCGTCGCCTCCATTCGTTTTTTAAGAAAGCATGAGTGGACTGGTGACGTATTGCACAATAACTTAATCACCTCCATCACTTTTCATCTCTGTAATTGTGCATTATATCTTCATTATGTTGTTTGTTCAGACTTTAGACACAAATACATCCCACAAAAGCCATCACAGTTCATCCTACGTTGTTATGTGAGCTTCTGTTCAAATTGCGACCATGATTCTCCAACTAAATGCCAGATATACAACGTTGCAGGTTGAGGGAATTGAAATCCCAACCTCTTCTCCTTAGGTCACTAGCTAACTACTAAAGTAAAGTCTTATACCATGTTGCTATTAAAATTTGTCACTATTTTATGTAGATTCGAGTTTAACAAGAAGTAAGTATCTAGGGTTGATCGCAACTTGGAGAATACATAGTTTTAACTTTTTAATCCTTAATTCCTTATATGTTAACCCTACTTTAGCCCTACTTCTTTTCTTCTTTAACTGAAGCTTATAGTTTCTAGTGTATCTTTGCCTATACGTGTGCGTGTGTTCTTTTCCTTGTGGGAGTGATAACTCTAAAAAAAAATAGAGCACACTTTAGGAAAAAGGCAACTGTGGTGGTAGAATATATCTTCTTTCATTATACCCCAAAAATGAAAAGATGGGAAAAGATAATATCTTTTTCATCGAATGGACAAAGTTTCTTGCCTCAAAGGCAAGATACTATATAGCTTTTTAAGACGCAAAGAAACAAAATGACAAGTTGCATGTGAATGGAAATGGTTTCGTATTTGATTTGATTATGATCTTGGGTTTTGGCTATTCTAGTTTAAGAAATTGATTAAATCATTATCCATCTATTATCTATAGAGTAGGTAAGTAATTGTAGAGAAATTATCAACTAGAACATAATTAATGTCATAAAAATTTCAGTTATTTTTTATATCTCGTCATCATGCCATATCATAATCATGCCATATCATAATCATTTTTTTAATTATAAATGATTGAGACTCAGAATTTTAAAGCACATTTTAATAAGGAAATGGGTAGAAAAACCATCTTTTTTACTTAAAGCAACTCATAGATATAAAATTAAAATATGTGAGATAAGAGGTTATTAGCATGTGAATTTGGTCAACCTTATTATGTAGGATGACCATCAAAAGAAGGAAAATATAGGGAAAAATACCTACTTCAATATGTATTACATGTTATTGCTCTATTCTTAAAAATTTGTGAAACCTTATCTTGGCGATTTTAAGCTAGTAGCAAGATTTTAAGATTTTGAAGAATATTGTCCACAATTTTAGTTTTTTTATATTATTCTCCTATATAGTTTAGTGTTATAATAATGTAATTACGATAAGATAATTTTCTTTCTTTTTTAAACTTATAGATACTATATAAAATAGGTTATGTATATTGTTCTTTTTCATCAATGAAAATACTTTTTAGACATTATTCTTTCTTAATATCAAGAGCCTACTACTATTTTTTTTCCTTACCCATAGTTTCAATTAGCCATTTCACAAGATACTTTTTTTTATTAAAGGGAAAATACAACATAGGTTACAAAACAAGTCTGGGGAAACATATCTCCAACATATCTTCTAAAAGAAGACATTGGCACCCTATAGGTATAGTATCAAAAAAGGTGACACCGACAGTAGAATGTTCTGCGTGAGTAGCAAGTCAGTCAGCACATCTGTTGCTCTCTTGATAAATATGTTAATGAACAATAGACTAGTTTCGCATGAATAGTTCATGGATACCCATGACAATGGGGTTGAGAGCCATGGAGCGGATGTTCGAGGAAGAGATGATATGGTGCGCTTCGATAGAATCCACCTCCAGTTCTAGCTGGTGGAAGCCTAGGTTCCAGGCTAGCGATAGCCCTGAAAACACTCCCAAAGTTCACCAGACATCGTATCACATCAACCAAGATTCTGTGAGAATCCGCCATCACAAGATACTATTTTCCATCAATATTATGACTACAAATTCAACACCAAACATCATAACTTCAACACCAACAATCACATCACTCCCAATTACTAATATAACCAGTCTTATCACTATCATCTTAGATACAAGCAATACTTTGATTTGAAGAACTAAGTACAATCAGTACTACTCACTTGTGACCTGTTTGGTTAGGTTAACATTAGCATTCCACTACCTTTGAAGTCTAGCATGTCCTTTGATCATGAACCTCACAAATTTCTTTAGTGAAAAAAAGTTTATTGGCTCGTATATTAACATCTGACTATAACTCTTTTTTTTTTGTTATGTCAATATCTATGGGATGACTATAGCCTATGTCTTTTGAAAAACCCTTGAAACCTATTTTTCACAATATACCACTACTTATTGGGCACTTTTACAATTTCATCTCCACATTATTAAGAAAGGTTGCTCTTTCATCTTATAGTACTTGTTAACTCTCTCTTCTCATATTAAAGATGTCGTCGCTATTAAAGATCTGATTTACGTACAAAGAGTTTTAAAGTAAGCATTACATAAAATCCAAAATCTTTTTTGGAATGAAAAAAAGAAAATAGATCTAATGAGGATCCTACTCTATATGTTCTCAATAGACTCAAATTAGACTATGAATCCTTTTTCACTACTATAGATAACCACGATACTCCGTCTTCTTTCTCGGACCTCCATCTTAAGCTCTTTCTTTATGAACAACATCTCTCTATGATTAACCTGAAATCGCCTTTGCAACAATTCTGGGTCTTGAGGGACAAAATCAGTGACAACAATCGTCAATGAGGCAACCGCCATTTCAAAAATATAGGACAATATAACTATTACCTATGTAGCATTCCATTACCGTAGGGCACGTATCGAAACTCCCTGAGGACATTCCAGTACATAACCTATGATAATGGCGCGCTATGATCAATCACAACATTCACTTTACATGGCATCATATATCTTATTCTCTTATGAACGTCATTAAGAAATTCACAATATTTTAAAACCCAAAATTTCTTGATTTCATTTCATAAAAAACCGAAGGTTTACAATATGTCTTTCAACATTCCCTACATGTACAACATCATAGCCTAATACAAAAGTGCTACATGAAAGAGGAAATACACAAAATATATCTAATCTGTCCAAAACCCAGTTGACCGACCTTTGAGCAATGACTTCTCTTGCCAAATCACAAGTCTACACTGCTTGTAATGTCTCTCAGTAGCTAGAGTTGTCTCTCAGTCCTGAAAAGTCAGTGTTACAATTTTGGTGAGTTTTGCAAACTCAATGAGGTAACCATCATCGATGCATGGTTCACTCAATTCAAGCATCACGTCATTACATATAACATATATTTCACAACTTTGCATAATTGATCACATATCACATGTAACATCTACATACCCACTGGGAGGATATTGCGAGTGTCACACATATAAAACGTACAGATAAAATAGAACCAAAACCAAATCCAAATCACACGAAACATAACATACATGCATTCCCAAAATCTCAACAAACATACATCGCATATCATAATTTCGAAAAGCAGCCTGAATTAAGGTTATTAGAAACTTTAAAAAAAAAATCCAAAGTTATATACAAGCCCAAAACAAACTCAACAAAATACATTTTTGAGCAATACAAAGCTCAGAATCCTTTGGCTAATGCGGTTGATTTATCCCATTCCTTAAGTTCTTCTCTCTGAACCTATATGAGGCAAATCCACCGTGCTAAGCATATAGTTTAGTGAGTAATAACTAATCTATAAATAAACTGACAAATAATCACACTGAATCATGTAATAGCATCGACATGCATTCAAAGATTTCTTTAACAGTAAGTTGGGCAGAAAGCATTTCAAAACAGAGTTTTATAAATAATGGAACTGCATAACACATGAGGGTATAAACCCTTCAGAATCATAACATAATTTAATTTATGTCAAAATCAAACAGATATCAGAGTACAAAATCAGATGACTGCTAAATCCATTTACAGAAGCGGGTAATGTGACTTATACAGAAGAGACCGAAGTCTCGATACCGAAGTGTCACAGAAAAGACCGAAGTCTCGACACCGAAGTGTCACTAACAGAAGACACCGAAGTGTCATAGAAGTAGCTGTAGACCCTTCTAGGCATGCCTATTTACCCATAACTAGGACCCAACAGTTTTAAAGCAAAAAAAAGTCATTTCAGTCATTTTATATGCAAAACAAGAAGTCAATTATATTCACTTACAAGTAGCACTTCTAATGATATAATCATGCATCAAACTCCTCGGACAATCATTGTCCGAAATTCAGAATACAATTAGCATAAATCAAATTCAATAAGCAGAACAAAGTAAGGTGTGAGCATCTAAGATTACTCACAAAATTTATCGTCTAAATTACTTACAAAATCTTCCTTATTGATTATTGCCTCGAATTCCTGACAATATCTGGAAGTGGTCGCTCTATGCGTTCTTCTATACCATTTAACATATATACAAATCACTATTGTGCATGATTAAAAATTCATTTATATATACTACATATATATGATGTATGTTCATGACAAATTCTCAGGTATATGTTCTTACTAAACTGATGTAAACATCAATTGTACTTCAAAAATACCAAAATTCATACATTCAATAACTATTCCAGCTTTTGCTTGAAGCACCTCATTCAGGTCAACTTTGTATAATCAATAAGATCAAGAAAATGATGTATTTCTGTAACACTCTCTTCTAGACAATTGTTCCTCTATGTCTTAAGTTTCTAATGATACCAAGTTCATCCAATTCGGTTTAGTATTCAATGAGTTATGCTCAAAATACCATAGACTGTGTACATTTGAAAATTTGGCTAATGTATGATCATGCTTCCAATTTTTACACCTTATAACTCTTAATTCAAATATCCAAAAATTACAAACTTTATACCAATTTAAAGATAAAAGAATAAGCTACAACTTTGGGGAAGACAACTCTACCTAATTCGGCCCATATCAATACAATTTACTCAATAACCACAGGACATGATTTCTGTCCCTGACAGTGCTTTAGCTTAAGCTACAACTCAATTACATGCCAATTTTGAAAATATTAGAGACAGAATTAAAATTCTACTTCTTCAAGAAAGTTGTAGAAATATATCTCTAGTTTAATATGAATCAAAAATCAACTCATTCAGAAATCTACACCTCAAGTTATAATTAGAAAACTGAAGCATGATCATGAAATTTTCGAATTCATATCATTCCAGCAGACTTCCACACTTTCATCTTCTCAATAACTTTCAAATCAATTCAGATAACTCTAAATTTTTATGAAGAGAAAAAATTATATCTTAGGAATCCATTTGTCTAAGTTTCAAGTCATTTGGAGTTCGGATGAAAAAGTTATAGGCAAAAGAGTCAACACAGTTTGGTTTTGGTGCAACTAGTCTTCTCTTCTCTCTTTAAAAATGTAAATTTCCTCCCTCATCACCGAACCAGTTTTCCTCTTCTTCTTTCTCTCTTCTACTTAATCGCTCGTCACAAACTTATATCCTTACATTTACTCCTCCATTTTTACACCCATGTAACTTGTTTTATGCTAAAACAACTCAAAATGCAAGATTAGCTACAAATACCAGAACCAGAAATTTTCCACTACTATTCATCATCTTCAACCTTTGTCACATTTTATGCACTCTCTCTTTCCTTATTTCACGGTTCCTACACCATTTCTAACTTATATTCTTTGCATTTTCACTCCCATTCTAGCCCATTTTACTCTCATACAACTCACAACTTAAGATTCAAACCAAACACCAAAATCAAAACTCACCTACGGTTTTATGCATAGTTACTGCAACTCATCTATCTCCTCATGCACGTGTTTATTTCTAGCAAGCAAAACATCACAAAAAAATCTGTTATGGAACTCAGAAACTTAGAAGTTTACTTACCTTATTTTAAGAAAATCACAGCATGAGAATGAAGACCAAAACTCGGTGAAGAGCAAGCTATCCGAACAGAGAACAACGAAAGTTTATGCCTAATACCTTGCTTTAAAAACTCATAGACACGTGGTCCCCTTGCATGTGAGCCACTTGTCAGCCTCTTATAAGTGTTACATGTCATTATGTCATTTGTCCATTTTTCTTAGTCTAAAATGTCCCAAAATTTTCAAAACAATTTCTAAAATTTACCAAAAATTCTAAAATAATAATGACACTCTCCAAATAAATTTTTAGTTCAAAATAATTCACCAAAAATTTCAAAATACTTGAAATGTACAAAATTGCAAAATTCCACAATTTCCATATATAAATCAATTTACCTGGAAAATGGCATGAATGCATATACAATTATTTGTATAAGTCAAAATTCATATGCATATATTAGCGAATACTCAATTATGCAAAGCAAACGATATATTAGAATTCCTTAATTTTCTAACCCCTAACATGGGGGTGTTACATCATATTCTCACTCAAGAGTAAACAATTTTGCATTTCAATCGGTAAAACATACTTAATAAAATGCATATGAAATGCTCATGTGACTCCTTGTCAATTATTACGTTGTTGTGACCGAGTGCCTAATTGTCCCGTATTCATTGTGGATACCGAGCTCATTTATACTATCCCTTATCCATTGGGGATATATGGCTCATTTTACATAGTGAGCCTTTGGCTCTTAATCACATTTAGAGCTTTAAGCTTGTTTTCAATGGCTACTCAAGTCACAACTCTCATTATCAATTATGTCATGAAACATTTAGTTCGTCACATTCACATACAAGTAGCACTTCGATATCTCATTCATATATCACAATCATCGGACCTTCATTGTCCGGAATCAACATAATCAATTCACATTCATTCAATAATTCAAACATAATATAAAGCAAACAATTAATTAAGTAAGACCATCTAGGTTACTCACAAGTCGCTCCCAAAGCTAACGCTTGGAAGTTCCGGTAATGTTTGGAGGTTGACGTTCCAATTGCTCCTCTATAACAAGCAATATACACACATCACAATTTGCACAATTATAAGTGTTTAATAATGAAAATGTATGCAATGAAATATGTACAATGCGTGTTCATGACAACCCCGAGTATTTTTCCATTATCCTCGTCACACAATCCATTATATCTCGAAACTTACCTAAGTATAATTTATACTTAGGTTTATACCTCAATAAAACCATTGAAATCACAATTCATAACTCATTGAATCACTTTCAGATTTTTCCAAAAATTGAATTTTTGGTCTACTATTCTTATACTGAAATAGTACACTATACTCAATTTCCATCCAGAAATTGAAAGTCTTAGATACTGTCTCAAAATTCTACTTCTTTATGTAATTTGTAGCCCTATTTCTCTAGTTTACTCCAAATAAAAAATTATCTCATTTGGATGACTAAAGATCAAGATATAACTGAAATACCCAAGCATGTTCAGTGAAATCATACCAGTTCATACTATTCCAACAGATTCCCTCACTTTCCTTCAATAAAAATTTTTCAAATCAATTCATAATGATAAAATTTTTATGGAGAGATATAAAAATGTGTTAGGAATTTATTGGTTCAAGAATCAATTCATTTGGAGGTCGGATGGTGAAGTTATGGCGAAAAGAATCAAACATGATTACGTCCTTAATTGTATTGTACCTATTTTGGGACAATTGACATAACTTTCACTAGAGATATCAGATTAAGGTTGTCTTAGGATGGATTCTAAGAGGACTTTGAGATTTATGACTTTCATTAAGACCTTAAAGAGATATTTTGCCATCTAGAGGGTCAAAATCATGAATTTTCGAAAGTGTATAGTGTATGTCCGTTAAACGGGCATACACCTCCACCTAACAGACATACACGGGGTTCCAGCCCCGTGAAGGTCCGTTTAATAGACCTAATGTCCGTTTAATGGACATGGACAAAGCTAGGGGTCCTTTCAGACCTGAGAAGATCCGTTTAATGGACCTATTGTCCTTCTAACAGACATAAGTGAAGCCTAAGCCCCTCCAATGGTTCCTACATCCATACTAACATCACTTTCACTCATTATCTTCCCAAATTCACCTCTTCTAATGTAATATCACTTCTTAACAATTCAACTACCAAATTTATTTCATTAAACTCTCAAATATCAACTCATTTGATTCATTACATTCAACTACATCTCATCATTCATATTTCCTATCCTTTTTCCATTACATATCTTATTCCTAAGTATCAAACAATTCATATTCAAAATTTATTATTTCCAGTTGCTAACTTCTTCATGTAAACCTCACTCTTAGCTCAACATCATCCATACACAATTCTTATTTCCTATTTGTTCATAAACACTCAAAATAGAACACATTCTCATTCTCTCAAATAGAACACAACATATACACTCATCTAATAGTGTACTATGCCCAGTTCTCAATTTCATGTCAAATTTTGGGACTCCTAACGACAGAATTTAAATTCTATATCTGTACGAAAAATGTAGCCATATGTCTCTAATTTAATCCAAACTAATAATCATCTCATTTGGATAACTATAGAAAAAGTTATGGCTAAAACACATAAGCATATTTAGAGATCATGTTGTTGCTTCATTTCCCAGATCAACTACCAATTTTGTTTCCAAATCTTACCCTAACACAACTCATACGAGGATCACCTTTTCTATTCCATCTACTCCTCATTCTTAACTCCATTTCAAGTCAATATCATTTACAAATCAATTCATGATCTATATTTGATCATTAACTAAAAACAAAGCATATACATTTTTCCATTTATCAACAATTTTCTGCACTCATCCAACACCATTTTGATGATCATTCTACCTCAAAAATGTATCTATAACAATATATGAATTATTACTCATCCTATATATCCAAAAACAAGACATTTCCATAAATTTTTCATCACCCACGACACATACATGAACATTGCATAACCAAGTCATTAAATCTCAATTTATTAATTATTCTAGCTTAAATTTAACCATACCCATGACATTTAAAGCATAACTTACTTGGTTTATCTTCAATTCTTCAAAAACAACACTTAGCCCTAGCTCCCAAGCATTACAAAATCATCATCTTGAAGGAGATAAGGATAAGTTTTTCTTGTGGCAAATTGAAGAAACAATAAGATGGAAGTAGCAATTGATAGATGGAAGCAAGGTGCAACGTTGATGAGTTGAGAAGAGAATGAAGAAAAAAAATGAAAGAAAAGAAAGCCACGAAAGATGAAGAAAGCAAGGGTTAAAATGAAAGACAAAACAATTTATTTGGTCTTTCTAAGTGAAGAGTATAGTGAGAGAGAGGAGTGGTGAGTGGTAGTGACACTTGTCACTGCCACTTGTCACCTTCCTATGGTCCCATTTGAACCCTCATTAAAAATTAGTCTATTTGTCTCCAATTTCTAATCCAATTGTCTCTAAATTTTCAATGACACTTGTTAATAATTCCTAAAGTCATTTATCAAAATTTCCATTGCCATTTGACAATAAATTCTACTATCATTTATCATTTGTCTTGTCACTTGACATTTTTTCTAGTCCAAAAACTACCCCAAACTTTTAGAAATTTTCTTAAAATTCTCCAAAAATTATAAATCAACAATTACACTCTCCAAATAAAATTTTCAATACAAACAAACCACAATTCTCAATATAATCACATTTTTTAGGTAAATAATATAATCACATTTATAAACAAGTATACCTGGAAATTGTCAATGAATGCATGTACAATTATTTTCATGTGCGAAAAATCATATTCAAGTGTATGTGCATATTATTTAATGCATGAGCATAAAATGTGTTTGTGAATCTCTCAGTAATCTCTCATATTTACTATTTTAGCCTTACATGGGTAACGAGATGTTACAACCTAAATTCACCAAACACTAATTCCTAATTTTTCAATAACCACATTGCCTTATCTGCTGGGTCGGGTCACTAGGTTGATAAAAATCCTATTTCATTAGCCTAAACAAACCTAACCCATTATCCACCTTCATTTCATCCAATTCCTTTTACTTAGTCCAATCACCCATTTGACCTAATTATAGAAACTTCTTCAAGAAAATATTAAATTTGTTACAAATGGGGCCATATTACTACAAGATGTTGATTTTGGTATTTGCAAAGTCTGCAATGCCTAATCCACCTCTTTAAATAATCTTTAAATTGCTTTTTTCATCATGAGCCTTCATAATGAACCCAACAATACATATCTTACCTTAAGTGATAGTTGAGTGTATTTTAGGCATAGGCACAAGCTCCTATATGAGTCTTGATTTGTAACTTGTTGAATCTGTGGAATCATATTAAGGATATGACTAAGTGCTCGTTGGTAACGGTAATACTTTTCCCATTACATTTCCTAGCACGTTAACTCTCCCTATACACCTTATACCTCTTTTTCTTCATAATATCTTAAATTTCACAGAACTTACTGATAATCTTTTGTCTACTGCTAAATTTATTGAAGACAATTCTTATTGCATTGAGTTTGGCACGTTTAGTCATATTGTTAAGGAAATAAGAATGAGGATACTACTTATAACAAATAACACTCACAATACTATAAATACCTTATATAGATCCCTCGAGCATTCAGTAATTACGTTGCTTTCATAACCTGTCGATATCATAGCTCTTCATATTTCCTTTGACATCCAACATCATCATTTTAGACATCTTTGCAATAGAACTCTTTCTCATTTTTCTAGTGCTTCATTTATATTGCTTTACATAATAAAATTGTGTACTTCATGCTTCTAAAGTAAAATTACTCAACTGTCTTTTCCTTTATTGTATTAAATATCTACAAAGCCTTTACAATTAACTTATTATGACATTTGGGGCCTACACCATCTTTCTATCTAGGTATTGTTGTTTTATTATCTTTGTATATGATTTTAGTCATTTCATATGTATCTATATTTTAACTTATAAGTCACATGCCATTCAACACTTTAAAACTCATACTACAAAAATGTTTTTCACCATCATCAAGACTTCTCAATGTGATGGATATATGAACTCATCAACGACTTTTTTTTTTCAATACCTTTACACTTATGGAATTTTATATTGTGTCTTTTGCCCTCTTACTTCCTAGTAAGATGAACTTGTTGAACACAATATCTAGTACATTATAAAAATTGCCTCACTTTTTTTTATAAATGTCTCTCTTCCAAAAGATTTTTTGTTTGAAGCCTTTTTCACTATTTTTATCTTATAAGCTTTCTTCTTACATCTGTCCTCAATCATAATTCCCCTTATAAGATCC
Organism: Erythroxylum citrifolium; assembly: GCA_026284465.1. NCBI lineage: Eukaryota > Viridiplantae > Streptophyta > Magnoliopsida > Malpighiales > Erythroxylaceae > Erythroxylum > Erythroxylum citrifolium. Next base: position 11,723,098 of record JANKOE010000009.1, on the reverse strand, counting down.
TTTTTAATCCAAACCCAACCTCTCACATCTTCATGTCTTTGGATGTTGTTGTTTCCCTTTCTTTGGATCCACACAATTCGGCAAACATACTCCCAAGTTCACACCATATATTTTCTCAGATATCTACTCTAATACAAAGGTTACCACTACCTTGCCCCCACCATCACCTCTAGTTCTACAAACTACACGTATCTTTAATTCACCATCACATTTACCACACTCAACACATTAACAATTAGTAGTCACTCAAACTCAATACAACATTTGTATTCCTTGCAACTTCTCTAATTATATCACCTATCACACCCCTACTCAAGAATATGATCCTACTTCTTTCACTCAATTCAAAGAATTACTCCACTAGCATCGGGCTACATATGTTAAGTTCAAAGTTATCTATTATAACCAAACTTAATATCAATATTTTCGATTATAAATGGGCCCTCTACACTAAACATAAACTTGTTGACTCTTTAGACTGCTACAAAGTGTTTATGTTGGATCCCGTTTCCGGAACCCAACTACTCATACAGATTCCCTCAAACTGATAGCGATGGATACCTTAGACTAATCCGAAATCGGTATAATTTTTTTTTCTTATTATTCATCTTAAATCCATTTTCATACTTAAAGACTCAGCTCGGTTCTTTAGAAGGTCCAAAATTGCGTTAAAGCTTCAACCTAATGAATCCAAGTGTTTAGTTGCTAAGGGATATAAAAAATCTCCTAAATATTGACCATACTAACACTTTTAACCCTATTATCAAATCAACCACTATTCATATCATCCTCATAGTAACTGTCACTTTAAAATGAATCCATTTCCCAGCTTGATGTCAATAATATCTTTCTTTATGGTCATCTTCAAGAACTTGTCTACTTGATTCAACCATCTGGTTTTGTTGATCCCAATCATTCTCACCATATTTTTCATCTACATAAAGCCCTTTAGAGTCTCAAACAAGCTCTTCGCACTTAATTTCATTAATTAAGTCAAAAACTTCTTGACTTTAACTTCACTTCCTCAAAATTAAATAGCTCTCTTTTCATTCATTCTACCCTTTTAACTTCACTTCCTCAAAATTCAATACCTCTCTCTTCTTTCATTCCATCCCTATTGACACCACATTCATTTTAGTTTATATTGATGATATCTTGGTTATATGTTCTTCATAATCCTTCATTTCTTCTCTTATTCATGTCCTTAAGAACACCTTTTCCATCAAAACCTTTTATCTCTTCATTACTTCATTGGTATTGAAGTCACGTCCACACCAAATGGCCTCCTTACACATTAAAAAAAACTCAAGATCTTCTCTTTTGTACCCATTTTACAAATTTAAAACTTGTGCAAACACCTTACTCCTTCTGCCTATCATATAGCTGTTGGTGCTCTTTAGTATCTTTGCCTCGTCTGTCCCGATATTCAGTTTGTTATTAATAAAGTCTCACAATTCCTTTATTATCCTACCAATCTTCACTAGAGTATAGTTAAATGAATTATTTGATATTTGCCATCAACAACCTCTTATGGCGTACACTTAACCAAAGCCTCAATCCTCAATCCTCAATCTTATTGCTTCCTCCGATGCTGATTGGGTTCACTGCCTTGATGACTATCATTCTACCTTCAGTTACTGCATTTTCTTAGGACCTAATCTTATTTCTTATAGTGCAAAGAATTAGTCTACTATTGCTCATTATAGTATTGAAGATGAATATAAAAGTATTTCACTTGCATGTACATAATTAAATATCTTTTTGGTGATATTGGCTTATCTAATCACAAACTCATCTTGTAGTGTAATAATCTTGGTGCTGCATTTCTTACTATAAATTCAGCTTGCACTAAGCATATCAAAATTCACAATTATTTTGTTCAATGTTTAGTCACCAGGAAGTCTCTCTTCATCCATCCTATCCCAACTAAAGCACAAATCATCGATGTCATGACTAAGGCTCTCGCATCCACTACATTTCACAAACTTTGAGACCAGCTCATTGTTGCTTCACACTAGAGCTTGAGGAAGGATGATTATATTTGAAGATTTTGAAGAATTTTGTCCATAATTTTAGTTATTTCATATTATTCTCATGCATATTTTCTAGTGATATAATCATATAATTGTGATCATTAATTATGATAGGATAATTTTCTTTTTATTTTTACACTTAAAGAAATTGTATAAATAGGCTATGTACATTATTCTTTTTCATCATTGAAATCAATGTTTATACATTACTCTTTCCGCACCAAAACATTCTTAATGAGTTTGTAATATTTCATGCTTTATATGAGAATAAATTTTTTGCATTCCTACTAAGCATTTTCTTATAATAGTTACTTTAAACTAAAAAATCTTAAGCAAATAATTTTCCTATGTACAGAAAGTGAAAAAAATTAATGTGATGGATGTATGATTCATGTTCTAGCAAAAGTAACGAAAAAATAAGAGTTCTGAGATTAAACTTGCTTTCTTACTTGTGTATAGTGATATGATAATTGATGCCCTCTTTTTAAAATATTTTATAAAATTAAGGATATAAAAAAGAAAATAATCTTCACCCAAGTCAATACTAAATATGTCGAATAATTTCTAGTTTTTATCTCGAACATAATGTGTGACGAACTCATTTGATAAACTTAAATGATTATGGATCCAATTATTTATGTCATGAACTTACCTAATATACCTTTATGAGATACATCTGGACATATAACATGAAGCATAAACCAGGTTCTTGGCAGTACTAGGCAATGTGAAGAAGATGCATGAATGCGTTCTAGGAGGATATGTTCTACGCTCAAGTCCTTGGAGCTCTTGGGTTTTCAAAGGCACTAGAAGTGACGCTTGATCTCATGGTTTTACTAACACACTTTTGGCGTTTTGACTTGTCCATCACCCAACAATAATGTTGGCTTTTATAATATTGATTGATAAAGAGCGGGCAAATAATATAAAATGACCCCTGTATTATAGTTGACTATTCAAATTAGCCCCTATATTTTTAATTCGTTCAATCTAGCCCCTGTGTTTTGTAATTTCATTCAAAATGCCCATTTGAAATTTTTGGGACA
>JANKOE010000009.1:11696252-11710907 GCA_026284465.1 Erythroxylum citrifolium | reverse complement strand
ACTCTTTTGTTTTATTAATAATAAATATTTTCATTACAAAAAGTAACTGGAAGAAAATTAAGTTATAAGTAAATACATTTGCTTTTCAGGGCACTATATTTACATAACTCCAACAATCTCCCACTTGCCCTAAAGCAAGTTTGACATATCCCTTATTCTCATCCCTGTTAAGTAACCCTCAAAACTCTTTTGAGACAACGTCTTTGTAAATGGGCCAACAAGGTTTTGCTATATGGGAATCTTTACCACATTCACCTCACCACGTTGTATTATCTCCCTTATGAGATGATACTTCCTCTCAATGTGTTTGGTAGCTTTATGGTTCCGAGGTTCTTTATAATTAGCCACTGCCCCAGTATTATCACAATAAAGTGTAACAGACTTTTTTTTACCTTAGTAACTACCTCCAAATCATTTAGGAAGTTGCAAAGGAAGACTGCTTCTTTTTCTGCTTCACAAACAGAAACATACTCAGCCTCCATAGTTGAATCATCAACACAAGATTGCTTGACACTCCTCCAGACTATGGCTCCACCTCCTAAAACAAATATAGAAGCAAAATTTAATTTCCTTGAATCAACATCTGATTGGAAATTAGAATCTGTATATCCTATCGGAATAAGGTTACTTCCAGAGTAAACAAGCATTAAGTTCTTCGTCCTATGAAGATACTTCAGTATGCACTTAACTGCAGTCTAATGATCCATTCCTATATTGAACTGGAATCTACTTACCAGTCCCACTGCGTAACAGATATCTGGTATAGTGCAAAGCATAGCATATATTAAACTTTCAATTTTTGAAGCATATGTAATGTTATGCATGCGTTCGACCTCCTCTTGGGTCTTTGGTCCTTGCTCCTTTGAAAGTTTGATTCCATGTCTATTAGTTGTGAAACCCCTCTTGGAATCTTGCATGGAAAACATATTGAGCATGTAACCTTGCCTTCTTGTATCCTTGTATAGACACAAGGCTCATCTAGGTTTTGTATGAACCCATAGGTTTTGATAGACTTGTCAAACCTAATGTTCCAAGACCTAGATGCTTTCTTAAGTCTATAAATGGACCTCTGCAATTTGCACACCTTATGCTCATTACCTGGCTTAAAAAATCCTTCTGGTTGGGCCATATAAATGGTCTCCTCAAGATCCCCATTAATAAATACGGTCTTGACATCCATTTGCCATATTCCATAATCGAAATAGGCTGCTATGGCCAAAAGAATTCTGATGGACTTAAGTATGGCAACCGAAGAAAAAGTCTCCTCATAGTCTATACCCTCTTTTTGAGTATAACCTTTAGCCACCAATCTAGCTTAAAAAGTCTCTACCTTTCCATCAGATCCTCTTTTTCATTTGTAGATCCATTTACACCCTATGGCTTTTACATCTGGTGGTAGATCTATAAGGATCCAGACTTCATTGGTGTATATGGAATCTATTTCTGATTCCATTGCCTTGAGCCATTTTTCTGCATCAACATCATTAATAACCTATGTATAAGTAATGGGATTCATTTCTTCTTGGTCCAAGATGACAATTATGCCTTCTCTTAGACCTAGATACCTGTCTGGTTGTCTCACAACCCTCCCACTACGTCTAGGCACTACTTGATGTTCAGGCTGCACTTCTGATTCAACTTTTGAATCCATCTCGACATCTTGTTCTACTATATCTAACTTAACTCTTGGTTTGGATGAAATAACTAACTCCTTTAGTACTACTTCACTTCTTCCTTTTTGATTTCTCTCAAATTCTTCCTCCAATAAGGTCGCATTTGTCGACACAAATACCTTCCTATCGTGAGAACTGTAAAAATAGACTGTAAAAATAGTACCCTCGTGTACCCATAGGGTATCCTACAAGCAAATATAATTCTAATATTGGTTCCATCTTTGTGGATTCAAGCCTTAGGACATGGGCTGGGCAGCCCTAAGTCCTTAAGTCCCACAATGAAGGCACTCAGCCAGTCCATAACTCCCTAGGTGTTTTAGGCACTGATTTGGATAGAGCAAAGTTAAGAAGATAAGTTGTCGTTTGAATGGAATATGCCCAGAACAATTCTGTAAGGCTAGCATAGGACATCATTGATATTGCCATTTTCAATAGAGTCTGATTCCTCCTATCTGCTACACCATTCTATTGAGGTGTACGAGGAGCTAACAAGTTGGAAACAATTCCATTGTCAATTAGAAATTGTTGGAACTCTCCAATAAGTAGTCACCACCTAGATCCGATCGAAGTTGTTTTAATGCCTTGCCTGGCTGCTTCTTAACTTCAACTTTGAATTCTTTTCACTTTTCAAAGGACCCACTCTTTTTATGCATCAAATACAAATAGCCATGTTTAGAGTAATCATCTCTAAAGGTTATGAAATATTCATAACCTCCTCTAGCTTGAATGTTCATGGGCCCACACACATCAGTGTGTACCAGGTCCAACTTGGATTCAGATCTGTTTCTTTCAATATAAGATTCACAGGTGGGTAACGAATCATTATCCAAGCCCATGAGGATCCCATCCTTTACTAACCTGTCAAGTCTTTTCTAATTGATAAGACCCATTCTTAAGTGCCAAAGATATTTTGAATTAATGCTAGAGTCATTGAATTGTCTTAGTTTTACTAATTCTATGGTGTTTAGTGAGCCTGTCATAGGTTCTATAAAGAACAATCCCTATTTAATTATCTCATTACAAATAAAATCCTTATTCTCATATATTGAAACAATATTTTCAAAATATTAGGAATAACCAGATTTTATTAGACAAAAAACAGAAATAATGTTCCTTACAATCATTGGGATGCACTATACATCCTCCATATATAACCTATGACCACTAGGAAAGTCTAAGATAACTACTCCCACTGGTTTTGCTGAAACATAGGATCCATCTGCTATCTTGACTTGAAACTGGCCTTTATGTAGTCTTTTCCTTTGTTGGAACCCTTATAAAGAATTGCAAATATGGTCAGTGGCTCTTTAATCTAATATCCAAGAATCAGATGAATCTGTCACATTTCTAGTTCTTATCAAACTTAGGAAACCCATACCTTGTTTGCTTTTGAGGAACTGAAGGTAGACTGCACAGTTTCTTTTCCAATGACCCTGCTTACCACATTAGAAACATTTTCCCTTGGTATTCGCTTTGGCCTTGTTTTTCATGAGATAGTGTCCGCTTTGGCCTTCTTTTTCATGAGTTGGAACTTGTTTGGGCCTTCTTTTTCATTGGATTCTTCTTCATTTGCTAGCCCTTACCTTTGGGCTTAGAAGAAGATGATACATTAGCCTCGAGCCCATTAGCTTTGATATTTAATATCTCCTCCATGCTTTGGAGGGTATTCATCAACTCACTCAAGGTGTAATCATTGGTGTTGAGCTTATAATCCAACTTAAACTGCTGAAAATAAGAGTTTAAGTTATTGATTATCATAATCATCTGCCTTTAGGGATGGCAATGGGTAGGGTTTGGTTTGGGTATTACTCAACTCATATCCATATCCATTTTTTATGACTCAACCCATATCCATATCCATATCCATCGATTTTTACTATTTACTACCCATATCCAAATTCATTGGATTGTTCGGGTTTTTGGATATCCATCGGATTACATAGCACATAAAAATATAACTTTTAAATATAAAATATAAATAGTAGATTTATGAGAATGCTCTAAATCAAAATTACTTTAATAATAATAAGTCAAGATTTTGATTTGTATGTCATAAAAAACCATAAAATTGGAACAATACAAATCATAATGTCTAGTGCAAAGACAATATATATTTCACAATCAAGAACTGGAACAAAGACTGAAATATCCAAAGCTTCAAATTATCTTTGCATGAACTCCACAACATTCAAAACTCCATTTCTATATCATTTGCATTGTTATCATCCTATAAGAAAATAAAATATGATGAAAAAGGTGAGGACTGAGGAGTAAAGTGGAGATTTTAAAGCTGTTTCTTCTCAGAAAATATTAATATTTTATTATATTTAACCATAAATATTCAAAAAAAAAAAGAAAAAATAGAGTTAATAAAAAAAAGGTAGGATATGGGCATCCATCGGTTAGGGTTATCACTAGGCTCATATCCAAATCCATATCCACATCCATTTTTCAACATCCATTTAAAATCTATGTTTTAACCTCCATGTCCATTTTTTTCGAGTCAAGTAGTGCATATATTAATCGGGTTGTAAACTCATTGCCATCTCTATGTCTGTACATTTGCATGAACATAAGAGTTACTAGAAATTTGAGTCAGATCACTGAAACACTAGAGCTTGACATCACCCATTTAGAGTGAGCAATCTAAAGAGCTAGACGCGAAGAGGAAGAGAATACCTAAGAAACCATGATAAAGGAATTTTATCAAGAGTTTCAGCATGGAGGAAACCAAGGAAACCAACCATGGACCCTCATGGATTTCATGAGACCGGGGTTCAATGTGACCAATCAAGGTGTCACTAAACCACATATTCAAGCAACTTCGTTTGAAATAAAACTAGCTTTGTTAAACATGCTGCAAACTAATGTTCAATTTACGGGCTGACTAATGAGGATCCTAACGCTCATATAGTCAATTTCTTAGAAATATGCGATACTTTTCAATATGATGGGATGTTGGAAGATGTCATTAAGAGGAGGCTCTTCCCTTTCACACTAAGGAATAGAGCTAAGGCATGGTATCCGTCATTAAGTCCTGTGAATGTTATAACTTGGGAACAATTAGTGTGAGCATTCTTAGATATGTACTTCCCCCTCACGAAGACTACAAAAGTAATCAAGAAAATCACAAACTTTTAACAAAGTGATGGGGAGTCACTTTATGAGGCTTAGGAAAGGTACAAAGATTTGCAAAGGATGTGCCCTCACCACAACCTACCTAAGGAGTTCCTTTTTCAAAATTTTTATAATGGAGTGCCACCCATTCGAGACACCATTGATGCAGCATCAGGAGAACCTTTAATGAGGAAGACGGTGGATGAAGCGAAGGAGTTGTTGGAGGAAATGGCTAGTAATAGTTTTCTTTGGACAATAGATAGGAGTAGACAACATACAACCCTCTGCTAGCAAAAAGGAGCTTTAGTTGTTGACCCTATCATGGAAATGCAAGCTAAGATTGACAACTTGACTAGACAGCTAAATAATATGAAAGCCTCTTCTTCAGCTCCTTTAAAAGCTATTCATCAAAGATGTGAACTGCGTGGACAAAATGATTATGAAATTATTGATTACTTTCTGATGAAAGACTATGAATCGGAATAAGTTAATTATATGGGAGTGCAATTTGGTCGAGATGGGGGGAACAACCCTACTCAAACACATATATCCCTAGATGGAAGAACCATCTGAACTTCTCCTGATCAAATAATGTGGGAGATCAATTTTTACCTTAAGGACCATTTGGTTTCCATCAAGAGAAACCAAACTTGATGTATGATAAGTTAGATAAGATTGGGGGCATGGAAGATGCTCACAAGAGGCTATAAGGAAATTTTAAACAAGTAATAAAGAACCATACCTCCTCTATACAACTTAAAAGTCCAGATGAGTCAATTAGCATATGTGTTGTTGACATGAAGTGCGGGAATCCTTCCTAGCAATACGAAGATGAATCCAAAGGAAAGGATAATGGTAATCACCCAAGTTGTTGAAGAAAAGCCTAATCAAGTTAAAGATGATAGGGAAGAAGAAAGGATAAAGACCAAAGAAAGTTCCTTATAGGTTAAATATAACCTGACTAAAATCAAGAAATATCAACCTCCAATTTGATACCCTATTCGAGAGATAAGGAAATCAAAGGAAATAGAATTGAATGAAGCTCTAAATATAATAGAACAATTAAAAGAGCGACTCGCTCGTACATAATCTATAAAAGAGAAGCTGGAGAATGAAGTGTTAAGCAAAAAGAACTCTATTCAAGTGATAGCACTACCACAAAAGCAAGATGATCTGGGAGATTTTTACATCCCATGCACTATTGGTAGTGTCAGAATGGATAAGGCGTTTGCAAAGTATAAGTATGATGCCTTATACCTTGTTTAAGAAAATGAAGTTAGGTAAAATAACACCCACCAGGATACGTGTTCAAACAGTTGATAGATCAATTCACCATCCTAGAGGTGTAGTCAAAGATGTTCTGGTTAAGGTCAACAAGTTCGCTTTTCCCATAGATTTTGTAATCTTAGATATAGAAGAAGATGTGGAGACACCTATTAACCTAGGTAGACCATTTTGGCCACTGCTCGATGGTCTATCATAGACGTTGATGGCAGCATATTGACTCTAAGAGTGGGGGGTCATTTAAAGTGTCTAATGTTAAAGGCAACTCTTTTAAATCTGTGGATGCGATAAAGATCAATGAATCTTGGGAAGAAGTTGAGCAAGGTTATATTTGTAAGGACTCATTAGAACAACCACAAATTCGATAAAAGTCTCGAATGAAGAAGAAAATGGAAAAGAAAGGCGGTAAGAAGCATAGTTTGGTAGCTCGAGTACAATTTATGTAAGTTATAGTGGCGCTACCATCACATGACCCATTTGAACCACCATGACCAAAAAAAGAACATCGAGCTAGTGACGGTAAACAAAGCATTGTATGGGAGGCAACCCATGATTTTTAGCTTTTATGTGTTTCATCATTCATATTAGATTAGGTTTCTAATTATGTTTGAGTGTGCTTTCGAAATAAGTTGAACAACTTAAGGAGAATAAGTATAAGTATGATTTGGGAATTCTTACTTTTCTCTTGTTCATAATGGATGAGAATGGTTTGGCAAGGGAAACAATGAGGTGATGATGCAATTATAAGGTATGGAAGGGCCTCAGGAGAGAAATGAGGAAAGGAAGCAAAAATCAGGAAGCAATGCAGAAATTGGTAGGGCCACGATTGTGGCCTATGGCAGGGCAAATGGAGAACACGCAAATTCCCTTCAATTTTATCCCAATTTTCCCCCTCCTACCTCCCACCTATATATTTTCACTCACCCTCACTTTTCCTATACACATCATTCTTTAACTCTCTCTCTAAAATCAAGAAGCAAGTTCCCTCTCACTATTTTCCACAACCATCCTTAAAGTCTTTATCTCTCTCTAACTTCCTCACGCCTCTCATTTAAATAGGATCGAGAATTAAGCAAATGATCAAGTGCACTTAATCGAAGAGAAAGGTTCAAGTGTTGGGTCGTGGATAAATAAACCGAGCTATAGAGTACGTAGCACCTTTTCTGATTTACTTGGAAGAGGAAGGTAAGCGCTTCCAAACCCTTAAGTCTAAAAAGAATTATTGTGCCTCAATATTTGGATTTTGACATATTAGAAACTATTGGATTAGGAGAACGGGTTGAAAGTTTAAGGGAAAGAATTCATTTGGAAAAATTCATACACTTTAATTATATCATATGCAAAGAACTTACCTTAGAATTCTTCACCTCCCTCCAATATGAGCTTAGTGACCTTAAGGATCTATGGTTTTGATTACAGGTCAACTGTATAAGTTGAACTACGAGATACTGTGTGAAATTTGTGGATTCCCTGAATCGATCATAGTAGACCGGCACGATGAATTTCGTGCCACACGCTATTGGACTAAACTAACTGTATTGGATAATTTTGATTATAAAAATGCCTATAGTAATATAATTCGTAGTCACGAGTACTTGCTATTACACAAGTTTATGTGTTAAACAGTGTTTGAAAAAACCAAAACCAACAAGTTTTCGGTTAAGAAACTTTTCCTGTTGTGGTGCATAGACCATAGCATCCAAGTTTGCACTTCCTCCCACATCTTTAAGGTTATTATTGCTAATTTGAAAAAGAGAAGCAATAATCTGGGCATAGAGTATTTGGTTACAGTTATTGCCGAGTATTATGTCAATTATTATGGACTAACTATATATCTTCCTAAATTCTTTAACACTTGTCACCTAACGAGAGCAGAGATCTTGAAGTCCCACAATATGGAACTTCGAGACATCAATGCAAAATATCATATTAAGACTAGGGTGGGACAGACCAGTTTAAGCTCGGCACTAACACAAGAAGAGGAGGAATCAACTAGCAAAGAGTCAGGAGAGGAAAAGATAGATGAATGGGAGAAGGTATTGGAAGCAATTTCAAACACTAACAAAGCTATTGCAAATAATGCTAAGGTTTTGAAGGAAATCGCAAAGGAGCAACAGAGACAACGCCGAGACATCTGAAATATTCATAAATACTTCGTTGTTCAAGGCATGGAGATTCCACCTCCGACATCGTCTCCATCACCACCTCAATCGCCATGATAGGTTCTCATACTCTAACCCTTATCTTTTCATTTCTATCTTTATTTTGTTCTTATGTTTCTATATTATTTTATTTTGATGCCCACCTTCTATGTTATTTTTCCTTCTCACATTGAAGACAATGTGGTATGCAAGTGTGGGGAGGGTTGCATTATGTGCATTATATGGTTTATTTTAAGTGTGAATTTTACATATTATATGTTAGTTTTTGTTAGGTTTGCATGATGCGACTTGTATGAATATGTCAATGGTTAGGACTTAACAAAATCAGTTTAGCTTTGAACATAGTCTTTGAGGTTGCTAAGATTTATTAGCTTGTGATAGTAGTATCTTAGGTTGCTTTGGTTAAATATGTATGTTACTTAGGATATGATGTTAATTCGTTCTCCCTAGGAATTTGACACATTCATTTACAATTTTAGATCGATCGAATAAGTAAAATCGATAGTATCTTTTCATAAGAATGATTAGCTAAAGAAATTAGGTAGGCAAGAAAAAAAGTGTGTTTTTGTTTAATAAATAACTATTTCGCTGGCCCTTTCTGAAACAAATCGGGTTATGAATGATGCTAGGAGCCACTTGAGAATGTGATCTAGCTAAGTAACGAGGGCAATTCATCAAAAATGTTTGCCTTCCAAAGTCTATAATGACATTCCAACCAAGCTACTCCATAATAACATGACCTAGATGAGTAACCGGGGGACATTCATCACAAATATTTGCCTTCACATCAAAAGATGAGGTTCATGTTAATAAAAATTAACAAAAATAGTGTGTTGTTTAATAAATCCTACGAATCCTTTTGAATAGCATGACTTCTCATGAAAAGCTACTTAAGGATAGTTACAATTTTGGTTGACTAGCTAATTATCAATGTGTGTGTGTGTTAGTGATAGGAGTGAATGAATTTGACATCAAGTCTTGATTAGTATGTATATTTAGTTTAAAGTACTTAGACATATGTTTCATAAGTTAATAACTTAGAACAACATGAAGGATTGTATTTGTAGTTAAATTTATTTCATAAAGTTCAATGTCGTTATACCATTATTGCATATATGTGTTGTTGTTTGTGTTTATTTTGTTTTTGCTTAAGGAAAAGAAAAAGTTCAAATGTGAGGATGTTGATAGTTGTAGGTTGCATGATGTTTTAATAGGCATTTTACTATGTTTTTAGCTGTTAATTAATTAATTCATGCATGTTTAGGTTTAGAATTGTGTTAGTTGGTTATATATTTGCATTTTGAGTTTTATATGGGTTAGAGCATGTTATTAAGCTTTAATTTTGTGTTTTTGAGGTGCCTTGATATGTTTGCTAGGGTTTGAGATTAGATATCGAAGAAGGGAGAAGATTTGGAGGAAGCCCGGTGGAAGACTTAGGGCTAAGGGCTATAATTGTCTAAGAGACCCTTTCATTAGTGGCCCACAAACATGACAGAGATCATTTCAGCTAGCCATTATCATTGCCTAGGGGACCACGATCATGGTCTGTGTGTGAACAGATGCAGATCGGCCTCCTGAAATTAATTTTCTGTTGGTTATTTTGGACTTTTGGGCCTAATTAAAACCTAGTTTTTACCCTATTTAGAAAAGACTATTAAGGGAAGAAAAATGACCAAAAATGAGAGCCTCATTTTTCCACTTTGGGAAAAAGCTAAGGAAGAGGAAGAATGAAGAGAGAGAAGAAGAGAAAGAAGAAGGTGGAGCTTCTTCTTTGAAGATAATATAATATGTCTGGTTTTGTTTTCTACTTAGTTTATAGTTTTAAAAAATACCTCAATACTGACTTCTTAATTTAGGTCTTACTTACCTTTGAGTCTTCAACTACAATAGTATTAATCACTTCACCCCTTTATAAGTTTATGTTAAACTTGCATTTATGTTCTCATAAGTAAGACTTGTTTTTGTGTCTCCTTATATCCCCAACCTTTAATTCTTAATAAGAAATTGCCTAAGATATCCCTTTTTATGACAAATCTATGGCCTTCCTCAAGCCTCTACATTCCTTTAGTCTCGTTTCTATAATCTTGTGAAAATAATAATAAAGGACTCATTTAACCTTCTAGACATAAAGTTCATTACTAATGGTTTTGTCAAATTTATAATATTATTGCTAAATGTATAATTAATATAAGGCTTAATGATGTTTTCAATTGTGACAGAGGTGTATTATTAGTTTTTCATGCTTTGATACTTCCTTCTACATGTTCCTTTTCCTTATCTCTCTCATGTTGGACCATTGAAACATGTTCTTTATTCCTACTATATCCCCTGACCTAGTGAGATGGTTGTTCCATCTACCTTAGGGAATATTCAACTTCCTTGAAAATGATGAACTTTTATGCCTGCTCTTATAGTTACTCTAAAGTATCCACCTTATCCATTAAGAGAGACATCCATATGGGTTAGTGACAGTGTCGATCTTTTTTAAATGCAATGACCACTATTATAGAGTAAAAATTCACTATTTGTTAACTAATCAAGATTTTATTTCTTCCACTTTCTCACAACGTGTTTCATCTTCTTTCTTTATGTTGCTATTGTTTAGGGTTAATATTTTATTTGTTTCACCACTAAAAGTGTGGGCTACGTGCTTCCTATTTGTAAGGACCTAAAGCCTATATATTTATTATCATTGTGTTAAAGTTTTAAGTGAGTGTGAATAATAAAAGATGTTTTCATTTCTCTACTATTCATCTTCTTTTCTCTTTCTACATTTGGTATCATAACAAGTTGTTGTGCTTTATGGGAAATAAAGACATCTACAGTAAGAAAAGAGAGAGAGAGACCACATAAGAGAGTGAGAGTGAGCAGTGATAAAAAAAGAAAAAGAGAGTGAAATGGCAGCTGAAAAAGTTATCTCGAGTGCTCCTAATGTTCCTATTTTAATGGAATCAATTATAGTTCTGGTATGTGAAAATGCGGATGGTTTCAATGAGCTTGCAGATCCAGATCAAGCTACATGATTTACAGCAGCCTAGAGAAATGAGTTAGAGGAGAAATAGAAGAAAGATGCGAAGGCGCTATTTCTCATCCAATAAAGCATGGATGACGCTTTATTCCCAAGGGTGATGGGAGAAACAATATCAAAAGAGGCATGGGATTTGCTTCAAGAACACTGTCAAGGGTTAAACAAAATTGTCACGGTGAAATTACAATCTCTTCGGTGCAATTTTGAAACTTTGTCAATGACGTCCATAGATTCAATGCAAGATTTTTCTATCAAAATCTCTACTTTTGTGAATCAAATTTGGTCTTTTGGTGAAGATTCGTTGGAATAAAAGATTGTTGAGAAGGATTTAAGAAGCCTTCCCCATAAATGTAATCATGTTGTTGCAGTTATAGAGGAATCTAGGGATTTATCTAATTACTCATTTGTTGAGATAATGTGTTCTCATGAATCTTATAAAGCTCAATTGAATAGATCAGTTGGGACATCTTTAAGCAAGCTTTTCAAACTAAGCTTTATGGGAAGTACTCCAATGCCTCAAGAAGAGGAGGAGGATCTAATGGTAATCGAGGATATGGGTGAGGATATGGGCAAGGACATGAAGGTTTAAGTAATGGCAAAGGCTGTGGTAGATCATATATCCAAGAAAGAAACCAGGATAATGTTAACTCTCTACTTGCATGTTTTTATTGTGGTAAGAGTAGTCAGGTTGAGGAAACTTGTTAGCGCAAAAATAAATCAGACCATAGAAAAAATGAAATTGAGTTGTAATTGCAAAACAAATATGGCCATATAATAAGAAATTGTGAAGCCAATGACTAAGAAAACTTTCTCAAAAGGAAAGATAACTATTTACATAATTTATTTGTTTCTTGTTTAACTGCTAACGGTGCTTTGCCTTCAGAAATTTGATATTTAGACAGTGGCTACAGTAATCACATGACATGAAATAGAGATTGATGATTTAATGACGTCAAAATTGACCTTGTGAAACAATAGTTAAGTTCAAATGAGTGGTGTTATCACAGTGCCTGTGATTCACAAAATTGGTACAAAATACATCCACAATGTCATGTATGTTCTTGGCTTAGCTAATACCACAATGTCATGTATGCTCTTGGCTTAGCTAATAATCTTTTGAGTTTGAGTCAATTAATGAAGAAAGGTTACTATCCTATCTTTGACAATGATGAGTGTTTAATTTATGATAAAAGGAATAGATATTTAGTGCATTCAATAAAACTGTATGAAAATAAATTGTTTCCTATCATGTTTTCGCGATGGATCTTAATGCCTTTATAACCTCAAGGGATGGTTTAGTGCTCTATTATAAAAGCTTTACTCATCTCAATTTTAATGCATTGCAAAAGTTACAAAACCAAAATATGGTGATGGGACTTCTAACGGTACAAATCAATGATTCCAAAGATGTGAGCCTTACGTTTTTGGGAAATAATATCATGAAAAGTTTCCAGTGAATAAGTTTTGAAATTCAAAACTAACCTTTATTGCTTGTTCATGTGGATATTTATGGCTCGTTGCAGACACCATCATTAAAAGGAAGTAAGTATTTCCTATTCTTTGTGGATGACTTTTCAAGAATGACATGGGCATTTTTTTAAGGAAAAAGGAGAAGCTCTTGAATGCTTCCAGAAATTCAAAGCAGTGGTAGAAAAGGAGTTTAAAAACTCTATCATTACTTTACGAATTGATCATGGGGGTTAATTTACATCCAAGAATTTAAATCATTTTATAACCAAGTTGGGATTCAAAGGCAGTTGAAAACAAGCTATACACTATGACAAAATGGTGTAGCATAGTAGAAGAATAGAAAAATCATTCAAGCAGCTAAGAGTATATTGAATGATAAGCACCTTCCATCCTATTTTTGGGCTGAAGCGGTGGCTACAATAGTTTATGTTCTCAATCAATCGCCAACATGAGATGTTGAAGGGAAAACTCCTTATTAAGCTTAGTTTGGCAGGAGGTCAAATGTAAGTCATTGGAGGATTTTTGGATCCATTTCATATGCTCATGTTCCAGCAGACTTTAGATGAAACTTGATAAGAAAAGCACCAAGTGTGTGTTCATTGGCTATAGCAAGGAAACAAAAGGTTACCAGCTCTTCAATCTTATCATCAAAAAAATAATCACTAGTCGAGATGTAATTTTCAATTAAAGTGAGGCTAGGGACTGGGCAAAAGGAGATACAGTGTAGGCTGCTAAAGAAATCATAGCTTTAGATTTGGATTTTACCAGTCCAAATTCCAGCTTAGGTGCTTCTAGCTCCAATGCACCTATTTCTTTCTCAATTGATTATACTTCAAAATCTCCTCCAAAAAAAGGTAAGAAGTTGATTTGATATTTATGCTTCCACTAAATTTGCTTGCATTGCCATGGAACTTACTTTTTATGAAGATGTAGCTAATAAAAAAGAATGAGTTAGAGCAGTGAGAGAAGAGCTAAAAGCTATTAAAAAGAACCAGATGTGGAGTTTGTAAGATTTGCCTTATGGAAAAGATGCAATTGGTCTCAAATGGATTTCAAATCCAAATACAATCTAGATGGTACATTAAAAAGGAATAATGCACACTTGGTGGTGAAGGGCTATACTCAAGTTCTGGGTACTGTTTTTTTTTAACTTTCACTCCTATTGCACGTTTAGATGTAGTGAGATTAGTACTTACAATGGCTACATATCATGGCTAGTCTATTTTTCAATTAGATGTAAAATTGACATTTCTTAATGGAGATTTGGGTGAAGATGTGTATGTTAAACAACCTAAATGTTTCAAAGTGAAAGGGTCTAAATAGAAAGTGTATAAACTACACAAAGCACTCTATGGGCTTAAACAAGCACCACGAACCTAATATGGCAAATTTGACTCTTATTTTGCTAAAAATATTTTTTTAGGAGTGCTAGAGAACCAATTTGTATGGTCAAAGTTGCAAAATTGATTTTTTGGTGGTTTGCTTGTATGTGGAAGATATAATTTATACTGGAGACTCTTTTGGGTTGATGAAAGCTTTCAAAGATTATATGATGTAAACTTTTGATATGATTGATTTGGGATTGCTATATTATTTTTTAGGCTTAGAAGTAGCTTAAGATGCAGGTGTAGTCTCTCTTTGTTAAAAAAATATGCTACAGATCTTTTGAATAGGTTTGGAATGTTGAATTGTGAGGTTACCAAGACTCCCCTTAATGTTAGTGATAAATTGTTTATTGGTAATGAAGTTAAGAAAGCAAATGAAATGTATTTCAGAAGCTTGGTGGGTGGTTTGATGTATCTCACTCACATTCGACCATATCTTATGTTTCCTTTAATCCTTATTTCATGCTTTATGCACAATCCAAGTAAACATCACCTTGGTATTGCTAAAAGAATTTTGAGATACATTTAAGTCACAT
>JANKOE010000009.1:11638990-11650285 GCA_026284465.1 Erythroxylum citrifolium | reverse complement strand
GGACTGATCGTCCTTCTTGTTTAGTCTCCATTTTAAATTTAGATTGTTCGGCTTCTGTTATTGTTGAGGGGGAAAGGCCATTAGATTCCGAGTGTAAGGGGTAAGCCTGTTGGCTTGGGTTAGTTTTCTTTGCCTTTCCTACCTTTGTCTATTTTTACGCTATTATCGTTTTTATTAAAAAAAAAAGAATAAAAAATCATTGTGTTTTTTAGTGTTTTACTTTCTTATCCTTGCTTCACCTATAAAAGCAAGGTTTCTCTTCTACTGTAAGGAGGTAGAAGTTAAGGCAAAAGTTCAATGTTTGATTTCAATGAATATTAGTTTGTGTGTTTTCCAGTCTCTCTAGGTTCTTCCTCTCCTAAAAGTTTAAGTCTTGAGTAATGTTACTATCTGTCATTATACAGGGACAAGTATACTCTACACTCACCTCTTTTGAGGATCTTGTGTATTAGAAAGTATAAGATAGTCTATGACTACATAAAACAATTACGTTGTAAGATTATAGTTTAACAGAGAAAGAGTGTAGGTAATGTTAAGACTATTGTTTCAAAGGGGAAAAAGAGTTGTGAGAGTGTAAGGTTCCTAAGAGGAAAGATGAGAGTTGTGTGCCTGTAGAGAGAAGGACCTTGCGTCTCGACCATCATACCTGGAACTTATCGATAGTCACAAGGTTCCCATGTTGTTCCACAATAGTCTACCAAACACTGCAATAGTCTACAATCTGACTTTGGTTAGTTGATGGTCTGTTCAAAGGTGTTATTTTAGCTAGTTGGTTGTCGTACTTATCCTGTGTGCCTTTCGGGGTCCCTAGTGTGGTATCAGAGCCATCTTTCGTATCTTGGCCGACAGTAACATTGTCTCTTGATAAGAGTGAGTAAGGAGGGAGCCTAAAAGGTTATGGAAACACTACCAAATGACCCTATTCATCTGTCTTCAGCTTTGTCTATGTAGTGTTAAGCATGTTTTGTCTAATCATATAAAAAATCTAGTTGAAATTACCCATATTCCTGTATGAAATTGTGTTTATGAGTTTTCTTTACCTTTGTTGAGTCCTTACAGTATCTAGTCTCGTGATCGTTTTTAGATAAGAAGTATACGTACTATTTTGTCTACATCTAAACCAAAAGTCAGAGAAATAATCTAGAGTTTCAGATTGGAACAGTGTGCTCTTAGATATACTATAGCAAAACAATATATAAAGCTTTAGGTACCAAAAGAGCTAATCTCTCTTTGGAGATAACATAACCATACGCATCTACATGTAAGAGCTATACGCCATGCTCTCACACTTCGTGGAAGAAAGGGAATACTTGCTACAGCTAGGATATCTCTTATAGCACATGATTTCAACATCAGGTTGGATTAATCTCACTTTGTCTGAATGACTGCAAGTTCATATTCAAATCACTAGAGCAGATCAAGATCTTACAGCCATCGTGGCTACCTTACATTACTAGAGGATCTATCATCTACAAAATCATGCTTTGGACCTCAACTTTCCAAATTCTACTTTGAATGCTCTTTATATGGTTGCTAATCGCTCCAATGATCAGACTACTATCCTCTAGATCCCGAACCAATTACCATCTGTGGAGCTTGAAAAGTTGATGCCTATTGAATGGATCACCAATTGCCAGAAGGTGTTCTATGCGCCTCATCAGCACTCTTTTCATATAACCACTCCTCCGATTCTAAAGACATTAAAAGATGGAACGGTGAAGTCCATCTATGCAAGACCCAATGAAGATCCATTTGGACCTTCTGCATCCGGTGCTATATTTTTTATCCAACCTGTATTTTCTTATACAAAAGGTAAATCTGGTCCTCCTATCCATTATTTTAAATCTAATAGAGATCCAGTCTATGTAAACTATCATTTTGGACACTTTGTAAGGATGTTGACCCATCTATGTGTGAACCTGACTGTGAAATTTATCTTAACCCTAAGTCAGACAGTGATGATGATGATGATGAGCGGTATGCCAGATGATGAAGGAGGAGAAAAAGTCTAAAACTCGCTGTATGCCTTCTCAATAATATCGTCCACATAAGGATGATTTAGATCCAGATAATTCCAACAAATCTAGTGGTCTACCCACAGAAAGATCCAGACCTAGATCTTTTCATAAGATGCTGAAATCTTCTACCTGTCAGCCTAAGCCAGCAATTCTTGTCATTACTCCTACTCTATTGTCTTGTATGATGGCTAAGCCATATGAAGAAGAGTTTCCTTCTCTACACAGGAGTACAGATGAAATAACTAGGGCTGTCTCTAGCCCTTATATTCGAGCCACAGGAATCACTTCACAAGGAACACTGGTCTCAAATCCTTCTGATGAAGTTCTTAACTGGTAGACATCAATTGTAGTAGCACAGAATAAAGTCCTTCGAAGAATTGATTCCAAGCTAGATGGAATCAGTCAACAAACTCATGCTACTCAACATAAATTTGACGTTGTCTTTAAGCAGATCCAATAACTGTACCATTCATACAAAGCTCAGATCCAGCAACTTGATGCTAATCTTCGACATTATATTGCTACAAAGTATTTTGGACCTGACTTCGACGTTAAAACTAGAGAACTCATGAAGATACAAGGAATTGTGCAATGCATGGAAGCTGATATGCAATCTATATAGTCTAAGACTGTATATGGCTCATCCTCTTCAATATTTTCAAATATACAACCAGTATATAGTTGTCCTCTATTTCAGACGTCTCCAGAAGAAGCTGACTATTCAAAGGTCTTCAAGTTTAACTATCCTTTGATCAGACGGCATATCCATCCTCAGGCAGCTCAAGCAAAACCTAAAAAGCCAAAGCCTGAGCAAGTTCCTGACTCATCACCTTCATATACTAAACCTGAACTAGTTAACCGGTGGAGTAAACCATTACAGATCCAAACACCTCCCACTTCTCCACCGAAGTTTTAACCTTTTACCTTTACTGGGAAGGACAAAGCACCTCTGACAGAGTTCATAGCACATTTTGCACCTACACCTGCTGTAGAAGATTCCTCTGCCCAATCAAATAATTCAGAAGCTTGTTCTGAAGCCTTTGTCCCAACATCTCAAGTCTCTGCAACAATTTCTGAGTCATTATCAGAATAAATCTCTGAATTGTTTTCTGATTCCTCGGCCTAGCTAGCTGATCTATCAAACTAAGCACAAATTCTGATGACTGTGCCTGAACCTACTGAAGCTGAAATAGATATAAGTGAAGCAGAATCTACAGGCACTGAACCTTTTAGACCAGCACCACAAGCAGCACCAACTCAATTAGATGCATAGACCAAGCCTACTTCAGGACCTTGGTTTACTTTTGACGATTTTCCCCTGAAAAAATGGAGAAACCGCTTGCATGAATTCGGTGCATGGATAGATCTTCAAATAACTAGACCAAATAATCCTTTACAGGATATTTTGTCTGAGTTTATTTCTCATTTCACTGATACTTTGCAAGAATGGTGGCAAGGAATAGACGACTATCAAAGAATTCAGTATATCCAAGTCACTACAACTGGAACTATTCTTGGAATAATTCATAAGAAATTCATTAGTGACTTTCAGCTTATAAATAAGCAGATTCGTCAGGCGTATTTTGCAATGAAATGTTGTTCACTTAACAAACGTGATTTACAGGAGCATTTTCATCGTATAATGGAAAGGTATTATCTTTTGAATGGATGGAATGATGTTAATCCTTGATATAGTTTTATCTCATCATTTCCAGATGAACTGTAACCAGAGCTACAACGGACCATTGTTTCTTTACAAAGGATATTGCTAATATATCTCTTGGAGAAATCTACTAGCTTGCTTTAGCCTCTATTGATAAGCTTTGTGATCAACATGCCTTAATCAAGAACATCGTTAAAGGTTGTCCAATTCTCAAATAGGCTTGCAAGAAGCCTTATCTTCAAATAAAGTCAAAAGACAAAAAAAATTGTTATTCTAGCAACAAGAAGAAATCTCATCACAGTCACGTCTATCATTAACGAAAGTTCCACAGACAAATGGAAGGTTATAAGCCCTTTAGGAAAACTTATGTGAGAAAAGATGGAACAAAACGAAAGTTTGTTCGATTCTTCAAGAAGAAATCCCATCATTCTCAAAAAGTTGATTGATGTTTTCTCTTTGGACAACCAAGATACTTTGCACGAACCTATCCTCACAAAAGCAAGAAAGATATCAAGTTATTGAAGCAAATGCAATCAATTTTGCCTATTCATTCTTCCAATAACTTTGAAGATCTTATTGTGGAACAATTCATTGAAGATGAAGAAACTAAGTTTGTTGTTTCTATTACGACCTCTGAAGATGAAGAAACTAAGTTTTTTATTTCTGTTATGACCTCTGAAGATGAATCATCTAATTTATCTATCTCTCTATGGGATGATTCTTTATAAATGTTACAATAAACCTGCACGAAATTAGATCGTACTTTAGTTTAACGACTATATGTCCAGATCCAACTCTTCAGACAAGACAAATACGATCGACCCATCAAAGCTATTGGATTTATGGATACTGGATCCAGTCGTACAATTATAAAGCCCAACATTTTACCTTTTGAAGCATGGACCTCACATCATGAGTACTTCACCGCTGCAGATGGCAATTCATTCAAGATTGGGTTAATTACAAAGAGAAAGACTGGGATATGATTCTTTCCACAGTGTATAGTTAGGATTAAAGTACTTGGCAGCAATCTACTAGGCCCAGATATTCTTATTGGTATGGATGTATACAACAAAGTCTCATCTTTACAGATCCTATTCACAGGCCTCAGGTATCAATCATTTTACAGTCCCTACACTGAAGTGAAAAATGTGTTTGAACTTTCTCAAGTTTCTACACCATATACCTCATTGCGAGATAAACTGTTAGACTACTGTCCTGAATCACGTGCACAGTTTTCTCATCCATAGCCTCTTTAGAAAAAAGCTTACTTTTTCATAAGTCTATCCTTAAAAAAGAATGAGGATATCAATCCTACGAAAGTTACACATCCGAGGATGAACCCTAATGACCTCAAACTCGCACAAGAAAAGTGTGTTATCCTTCTGAGGCAAGGACTCATTGAGCCCACAAAGTCAAATTGGGCTTTCCAGGCTTTCTATGTGAACAAACGTTCAGAGCAAAATTGCGGTAAAAAGATATTGGTGATTGATTACAAGCCTCTGAATGCATTCTTGCAAGATGACAAGTTTCCTCCCCCTAAAATCGGTACTCGGGTATTATTTTTAAAAGAAGCTGTTATCTTTTCCAAGTTTGATCTTAATGTAGGACTTTTGGCAATTGGGTGTTCACTCAACTGAGCGATACAAAACTACATTCTGCATTTCTAATGAATAATTCCAATGAACTGTTATGTCATTTGGGCTTAAAGTTGCCCTATCACTGTTTCAAAAAACCATGACCAAGATCTATGAGTCAATCCTCAACAGAGCAATCATTTATATTGATGACATTCTCCTATTCTCAAAGACCCATGAGGAACATCAGGCCTTACTTCAACAATTCTTAGATCTTACTAAACAGTATAGCATCATGCTTTCAACCTCTAAAAGCATCATTAGTACAAAGGAGATTGAATTTTTGGGTATACATTTCAAATATGGATTATACCAACCTGATCCACATATTACACAAGAGCTGTTACACTTTCCTGAAGAAAATCTCATTGTGAAACAGATACAACAATTCCTCGAGATTGTTAATTATATTCGTGAGTTCATACCACACGTGACAGCTTACACTTTATGTTTATCCAAGTTGCTCAAACAAAATCCACCCTAGCCTCCAGATATTTTCTTTCCTTTTTCTCATTATAAATATCTTCTTCCTCTTCAGCAAGGTAACTTCTTCTTAACCCCTTTATCTGTTAAAGTTCTTATGGCTCATCAAACCCTTTCTGTTGTCACAAAGAAATACTTTCCTCTCATTCCTTGTACATCTACTAATGTTTTTGAAGTTGTCTCAGTTGCTCATATGAGTTTGTTTTATTATCTGCATCATTTTCTCAGTGAAACTAACTCTCTTGGTAGTCCCACAATGTTCAAGTTCAAAGCACCTTACCTTAATGTGATTTTTCTTCATGATCCTCTTTTTGAAAACACATTATGGTATGTTTGGGAACTTTCTGTCCTCTATGCTTGTGTCATCACCTTATCTCTTCTTCAGCTCTACTAACATCTCTGTGACATAAACAATGAAAGGTCTTTGTTATGGACATTTCTTGAGTGGTTTCAACCACTAGCTCAATGAAAGCAACAATGTTCTATGGCTATTTCACAACATCGTCTATGGAAAGCTTTTGCTAGATGACAATCTACTTATTGTTTCTTCGTCCTTCTTTGTCCATATCGTGAAACCTATACTGGAGCCCTTTACACTGAACACCATGTCCATTTTTACCATACTTCATTATATTGGCCACGATATCAAGACCATGTGCTCCAATCTCTTGGAGATTTTCTCAAAGAGATAAATCATTTTCCTAATCATTGATTATTTCCTCTTCTATTGGACCTTATCTAGGGGAATTTGTTCCTGGTGAATCAGAAGCACCAGATATTGACACACGAGGTCCTAATAGTCCTCAATGTGACACAGAAGAATCAGATTCAGACCTTGCAGGACCTTCTCAGCCTCTTGACTTAGTCTTTCAAAATGCTCAAAATCCTAATAAAGATGAGTTAAATAAATTCTTGCACAAACTTCACTTATGTGAGTTCAGTCACAATAAGTGACAAAAGACATATCAAAATGATACTGACAACTCAAGTAATCCAGACTCTCCATCCAATTTGCAATCATGACATAAACCAATACTTGACAAATAATGCATTAGATTCTATGAGACTGACTTTTTAGGTATTTCTTTTTTAAGTCTTCTGATAAAAGAGAATCTTTGTGGCCCACAAACTATAATATTCCTTCTAATCAACATGCTATTTGCTTTTTAAAAACTTGTTTGCTTTTTTTAAGTAACTTTGTGAAAGGTATAATGATTGTACTTAAAGTTGCTTTCTTTTTTAAAATTGTAATCGATGTGTTTTTAAGTATTTTACTTTACTATCCTTGCTTCGCTTATAAAAGCAAGATTCCTCTTCCATTATAAGCATGCAGAAGTTTAACGTTTGATTTAAATAAATATTTGTTTGTGTATTTTTTATTTTCTCTAAGTTTTTTCTCTCCTGAAAGATTAAGTCTTAAGTAATATTACTATCTGTTATTATAGAGAGACAAGTATGATCTGCACTTGCTTCTTCTTGGATCTTGCATATTAGAAAGTCTAAAACAGTCTATAACTAAATAAAATACTTATGCTAAAAGATTAGAGTTTAACAAAGAAATAATATAACTATTATTGAGACTATTGTTTCAAAGGAAAAAAAGAGATGTCAAAATGTAAAGTTCTTGAAAGGAAACCTAAAAGTTGTGTGCCGTGAGGAGGTCGTCTTTGTATCTCACCTATCATATTTAAAACTTACTTCACAAAATTTTCATATTGTTCCATAATAATCTACCAAACACTGCAATAGTTTACTAAACACTGCAATAGTTTACAATCTAGCCTTAATTAGTCAATAGTCTATAAAAAAATGTTATTTTAATTAACAAAATTGTCATAGCTTCCCTGTATTTGTATCTATCGATTCTCTCGCATCTTCTCCCCTTTTGTCTTCTTAAACCCACAGGCAATAAAACAACACAACATCTCATCCATCCACGTCCACGTTTTCACAATAATCACGTCTCCTACCCACTCCTATCCTATCCTATCTTCTACACGCCAACTGTTGACACGGACATCAACCAGTAATTTTCATTCTGATCGTACTCCTCCGTCCCATCCAAACGTCATGTCCATTTTCAGCATATTCGTACAGACCAATCACATCGTTTGTGCCACGTCATTGTACAAACCCAAAGGTGTATCATGCGGCTAAATACGCAAGATTAAAAACTTCCGCAAACATTGTGCAGTTGTCGCGTTACACTCAATTTTATGTACCGTCAAGTCAGTCCGCTATTTATTTTTAATTTACAAAAAACGCCAAACCATAGTTTATCTATTTGATTACCCCGTACTAGAATTTAGACATGCCCAACCCCAAATTCCGTTTTATCTTGTATGAACAACAAAACGACCGTTGACGGTGTCATCGAAACCAACCATACGGCATTTTACTCCGTTTACAGGCACCACCGTCGGTTTCATGAAAGAGCTGGACGGAACGAGATTTGTCGTCCGTCTGTAGGGGCCAAGCCACTTGTTTTGCATGAAACGGTTTTTTCTCCACGGAGGTAGAGAAAGGCCTCTGCTCTTCAACGATCTCCTTGCCACGTCACACATGGTCTTTACGATCCTCTTCAAGTCCTCACTTCTCCCTACGAAAACCCTAGGCAGCGATTGCAATACCTTCGAGTATTGCCCTGTAGGCCTCGCAATCTCGAACTGAGCTGCGAAATCTAGATCCACGATGTAACGCGTACCGTCGGATGCTGATTCCATCACGTCGATGAACTCGTAGTTTCCGGCCGTCAGGTTGCCGGAGGATTCCCATCTGGTCTGGCAAACTGCCGCATTGTGCCCCAAGTCTTTCAAAAACTTCATCACCTTTCGCCTCAACACAGCGGCCTCATTTCTCCACCAAGAATGAACTTCCACTGCTCTGCACACATGCGCTAACAGAACGTTTCTATACGAGTCTCTATTGTGATTTAGAGTCAACGTCAGGACCCCTTCGACGACATCGGCACAATCAGCTGACTCGTCGGCCGGATCGGAATCCGACTTGCTGTCCTGTGACTCGGAGACGGAGTCGTCGTGGAGAAAGCCGTGAACAAGCTCGGAGAGGCACGGAGAGTCGTCGTTAGAATGCTCGCTGCCACTGCTGAAGTAACTGAGTAGGTCGCCGACTAGTCGGCCTCTTGCTTTACCGTGGAGCGGGTGAGTTATTCGACCGGAGGGCACAAAGCCGGAAATATCTTGACTTCCCATTAAGCGGAAACGACGGCGCGTTCAGGTAAAAAAAATAAAAAAGAAAAGAAAAAAAGAGTTGGGATTAAGTTAAAGAGGATACGGAGGAGAGAGGGGTGTGATACGGTTTTATAAAGCGAATGATTGATCAGTGCAGTAGAGGGAATATTCGTTGGTGCTTTGGTTGAGATTAAAATGATGATGGGCAGTATTTTAATTTACTGGTAAGAAAGGATATACCAGAACGAAACTATCCCTTCTTCTCCGTGGGGACGTGTGTTTGACGGCATATCCAACGGCATATAGGCGTTTATTCGTCTCGCTTTGGGTGGGGTCAGGTTGGAGTCGCACGTGTCTGCCTCGTGTTTTTAACGAGAAATGTAGTGGCACCGGTGCCTCTTCAGAGGGAGGAAAGGTAACGCACACGTGTCTATCACGTGTTTTTAATGAGAAATGTATGTGGCACCGGTGCCTCTTCAGAGGGAGGAAAGGTAACGCACACACGATGTGTATGTACACCATTACTCACTAGTAGCTTCGGGAGTCCATATCCGCATAGTTGGGATTCTAAACCCAGACACCTTGGATTTGATGGGATGGCAACAGTGCAGAGTCACCATTACTCACTAGTAGCTTCAGGAGTCCATATCTGGAATGTTCTAATCGAGATAAATGCTACTCAGTTCCATGTCTTAGTGCACTCCTTTATGTAGAACCTAATATAAGCCATGAACTGGTTATAGTTCAGGCAGTGGTCTATGCCTTCCAGTCTGAATTTGATGACTGATCCGTTTGTCCACGATGTCATCCTCGTGTTGTCTACCTCCAACGTGCATATGAATCCCAAAGTGGCCTCTCAATAAACTGTTCATAGTAGTCGAATATGTTGGACTACTCATTGAAAGAAATAATCTCACGCACCCCATCAAAGAGATTCACCCGTCTAAGAACATTCAATAATGAATCAGGGCGTATCAATCTGTTTTGTATGGAAGGCTCAGTTGAGTCTCCGTCTCAAAATGAAATAGTGGATGATTTGATTGCTGTTGATTATACGTAGAAGCTTATAACTCTGCTGAATGTGATGGTGACATTAGGCGTGTCTATTCTAGCCTGTACTGCCTGCTCAGAGCATGTGTCCTCTCCTCAGGGTAATGGAGCCCAATGTAAAGCAGGTGATGTCTACTCTGTCCTTACGCAATGATGGCTATTTAGGTCTTTTAGGTAGTATAGCTGGTCCTCATGTCTTCGCCGTAGCGTGATATTCGAAGAAAAACACAATTAAGATCTCAAAAAATAATTCAAACCAAACTAATGAACCATTAAATATAATATGAACAACATATAATACTCCCATATTTGTATTTTCATTATTCACATATATGATATAATTGTAACCTACATATTATAATGCTAAAATATTATTCACCATATCTTTTAGTCTATTATAGAGTCTAAACTAACTAATCTTGAATATATAAGATACTAAAGCAGCCTATATATGACATGCTAAGAATCTTAGACCATGTAAAACACATATAAGTTCAAATTCACTAAGGTTATTATTCTAGCACCAAAAGTTAATGCATAATGTATATCTCATCATTAAATAAGTATAAAACATAATTTATAACATTAAATAGCCTAAGATGCATCAAAATAATGAAACTAGGAATGTTATAGAAAAATACTTGGATGAAGCTAAAAGTTTGGGGAAGAAAAATTAAATGTGCACTAGGTCACTCTATGTAGGATTAGGGAGGGATAAGGGTGGTTTATCTATCTACAAACTAAAAGATAAGCTAAAATTTTAGAAAAAAGTGAGTGAAAGCACGATTGAAAAAAAGGAAACAATGGAATTCAACATTTTAATTTCTAAGAAAAATGTTCCGAGACAATAAGTCTTTGAGTTCCCAATCGCAGGAGGCCCGAATAGCAAAAAAGTCCCGGCTAAGGGAGGAGGATCCACCGGACGGTGGTGGATCCCCTACCCCAAATCCGTCCAAATCCAAGATATCGTTTAAAGATGCGGTTATAGGAGATACAGGGGACTCGAGTTCTTCCTTGTTTGAAAACTCCTTTTGTATCGAAGACGGTGACATCAACCGTGAGTTGAAGGATGGAATTCCATCAATCAATTTCTCTGATCGGCTTCTCTTATCTGCGAATAAGACTAAGGGATTGACTGTTGTCATTAAGCTTTTAGGGCGGCGGGTCAATGTGATCGCGTTGCAAAATCGGTTGTTTGCTCTGTGGAAACCAAAGGGTCCGATGAAATGTGTTGACATTGCAAACGACTATTT
>JANKOE010000009.1:11618809-11634740 GCA_026284465.1 Erythroxylum citrifolium | reverse complement strand
TCGTGGAGTCAAAACTAGGCTCGTGACTTAATACAGTCTCATCTCTAGGGTAGCACCCTCCTTGTTATAAAAAAAAAAGAAAATAAGGAAACAATGACAAACATAAGAATTAGTAGCCACGTACTCTGCATCATAAGTGAAGAGGATAATAATAGGTTGCTCTTGAAACTCCAAGTGAAGGTAGTATTTCTCGTATAAAACACAACTAATGGTGCATTTTCTATTATCAACGTCTTCTGCCTAATCGTTATCACAATAGTCAATAAGCTTGAACTTACTAAATGGTGAGTAGAGTAATTTATAATCAATTGTGCATTCAATATAATGGAAGATCCTTTTATAAATATTCAAATATATGGTCTTAGGTGACTTTATGTAATGGCTAATAAGTCTAACTCTTTAAAGGATATCAAGTATTATACATGTTAAGTAGCATAAGCTCCCAACAAGACTCTTGAATAATATAAGATCCATATCTTTTCTGTTGGGTCCACCTTGTTTCCGGAGCCCAACGCTTGGTTCCTTGTAATACTTGAGCGTGGTTCCTTGTAATCTCCTTAATCATCATCGATTCATCTTCTTGCCTTCATACCATAACTGTTGGATCCCATTTTCGGAACCTAACTCTTGCTCTAATACCATATCTGTTGGGTCCAGCTTATTTCCGGAGCCTAACGCTTGCAGAGTCCTAAACCGTGAGTGGGTTTGCTTGTAGGGTAATGTCAATGTACCCTCATTAGCCATCATCCCACAAGAGTGGCGTGCCCCACTAGTCAAACACCAAATCACAAATTTGACTTCTTCAGAACACTCGTATCTCTATGTCTCTAGTTTATTTTGAAACGAAAACCATCTCATTCGGAGCTTTATAGTTCAAGATATGCTTAAAAATCCAAAGCGTGTGCATAACCCTGTCATGCTCTTTCAACCGAACTCTCACTTTCTTTCTGTCAATCTTCTTCAAATGAACCCTAAAGGATACCAATTTTTGTGAAGAGATAGGAAAATGCGTTAGGAATCCATTGCTTCAAAGAATTACTTAATTTGGAGGTTGGGTTATGAAGTTATGGCCAAAAGAATCAACCATGATCATGTCCTCAATCACATTGTACCTATCTCGGGACAATTGTCATATCTTTCACTAGGGATGTCGAATTGAGTTCATTCTTAGACGGTTGGAAAGAGGACTTCGAGATCTACAAATTTCTTGAAGATTCCGAAGTGAAATTCTGTCATTTGGATAAGACACGGACCGTGTGAAACTACACGGTCAGATCGTGTAACTTTCGGGCCTGATTGTGCTTTTACGTTAGGAGCACACGACTTGTGTGAATTTACACGGCTAAACCGGGTAACCTTCGGGTCTAATTGTGCTTCTACGTTAGGAACACATGGCTTGTGTGAATTTGCACGGACTGACCGTATAACCTTCGGATCTGACGATTTCGTTTGGAGGTTCAAGACATGGACTGTGTGAATTCACGCCGGCAGACCGTATAACTTTCGGGTCTGGATATTTTTCTCAGCATCAGGAATAATTAAGACACTATCACTTTGTGAAAATTTTGAGATTCATAACTTAGTGTTTCATTTTCACTAGTAAGAAAGACATGCAATGGTTCCCTTTTATTTGAGATAAAAAAATTTATATAATTTTCAATGTACTTTATAGGAAAAAAGAGATAGTGAAAAATCTCAAATAAATCTTGAAAAACGAGTATAGGCTAAAATTGTTAATCGAACAACTATGAAAATTGTTTGTTTACTCTCTTCCTTATCGTTTTATTATTATTGCATTTGTCCATTTTGAATTATATTTAATTTTTATTATTACTAAACAAATTGTAATGTCCATTTGTTAGTTTAAATAATTTATTCAAAATTTTTAAAAATATTTAAAAATTCATAATAATCTAATTCACATTTATATGGACACAATTCCTAAAAAAGTGCATTGAATATCAATTTTATATATTGAAAATAATGAGACAAATTATTTGATTTCTTTAAGATAACTTACTGATTATGGATAATAATGGGTCGAATTAGGCTTGGACCTAGCCTGAAAGTTTGTGTTCGAGCTTGAGTTCGGTTCAAAACTTAATTGGCCATAATTAAGCCAAATTAAATATATTTTTTAATTTTAAAATTAAAAGTAATATCACTTCACTTTAAAAGAATAGGTCGGATCAAGTAGTCCAAACTCGAGCCTGACCCGAAAATTGAAATTGTTTTATAAAAAACTCTGAATTTGACTTAAAACCTAATCAATTTTAATCGGCCTATTAACTTTAGACCAAATTAGGTCGAACCTAGCCGAATAATTTTTACCAGCCCTGCTAGTCTGATTTGGATTGTTCAATTTGATATAAGCACTTTTTTTATGGCTCCCATGCACTTCACAAGAGAAATTACAATTAAAAATGTTAAAGATGATGTATCAGCATATAAGAAGAGACGTTCAAATGATCTAAGTACAGTTTCTCATTTTTTAATTCTCAAACTTTGCTCATTTTTATTATATGACAATTGATCCATGTGATTAATATATTTCTCGTAGAATAATCATTTTTTAACTTAGGCAAAAAAGCTAGAGATATGAACAAAAATATGTAAGTAAGATTTGCAATTGAGTTTCTTTTTTCCTACTATTAAGGTGGAAAAAGATCTTTTATATTTTAAATTTTAAATATTATCTGATTTTATAATATTATTAAAAATGTTAATAAAATAATTCAGAATAAATTATATCCCTAATTTTATAACTTTATTAAAAATATTAATTAAATAATCAAACTTCAAATTTACAGAAAATATATTATTATGAAGTTCATTATTAAAAGTTTTTTTTGGTAAGTTCACACGCATGGTAATAAAATAATTGTAATATATATACTTTAAAATTAAAAAAAACTTTCACTGTGGCATTGCTTCTTCACTCTCTATTCTAGAAAATTGAGTTATAAACCCCTAATCACGAGTCCGGATCCTCTGTCCAATATTACTCTGTCTTATCCTGTCCATTTGAATCTCAATCATTTATTTATGCGGGACTCACACGAACCTACATAAATAGACACGGAGTCCACATAAATAGATGACTGAGATTCAATAGACAGGATGAGACAGAGTAATCTTGGATAGATGATCCTGGCTCCCTAATCACCTCATTCCATTTCTGTATTTGGAATTATAGTCGAGCAGTGCAACAAGATGAATCGTTCGTAGTATATGTGGAGTTGTTATGTATAGGCATCATAACAACTCCATAAAATCAAAACACACTTCGTTTGGTAAATTATCATATCTCAACTTAAAGAACTCCAAAAATTGCGTTTTGATAAGGGAACATCAATCATGTCCGCTTTTTGGGTCAGTTTAAATCTCTTATTGCTGCTTTTGCTTTTGGCTAATGTGATCAATTGCAGTGAAGCAAGTTTAAAGGTAACCTAGGTGGGTAATGGTTCTTAACACCATTTAGCTCACTCGAATTCATTGATTCCTTGTTTTATTCTGAAATTGGTTGTAATTTGCGTATTCTATTGTTGGCTTGCTTTTCTCTGTTGCATATCCAAGCTTCCGATGTTTAGATCTTCGAATACACACTCACATTAGTAGAGAGGAAGAGAGTCAACCTCACCACGTTGAGTTAAGTTGTTCCTCGGGTAAGAAGCTTCCTCCAGTCACGTTCCTACTTCTTTCAGTCACATAAATACCTTGCTTTGCTTAGATGTTTAAGGAATGTTGCAGACTGGTTCTGCACTCCGATGCCACGTTCTTGAGAATAATTGATTTCTCTAGTCCCATTGATTACTTCTAGGATAAGTTCTGCATTTTATTTATATCTGGCATGAAATATTCTGGCATGCCTCTCTTTCCGGATTATATGCACACAAAGCCCCAAAAATAGTGAGTATATCTGCTTCTTTGTCTTAGGGATAGAATTTTGTGTAGCTAACCAATGAATGATACTGGTTATGAAATTTTCTGAAAAATTCCATAGGCATTTGTGCTTCACCTGTTCCTAAATCACCTTAGCCACTGGACACATGATCTGTCCTTGGATGCTTCATGTGCAAAAGATAGAGTATGTCAGCTGTGTTGGCGTGTGGTAAAACATGGTGCCAAATAATTTTGTGTCATTCTACCTCTGGATTTCTCTGTCTGATCGAGTGTTTTGTGAGCCTGTTCGATAGTCTGGAAGGAGGTTGATGCTTCCAACAGAAGGTGTCATCTTTGGATGGATTAGGGAGATAATGCAGCTGTAAATTCCTTAGAACATCCAAGAACATCCAGGAAGTATCATTAATGAAGGAACTCAGTTTAGTTTGAGAGGAAAAGGATAGGGAGTTCATAGATGTTTTTTTTTTCTCTTCATGTCTCCTTCATTTTAGGTACTTGAAATGGCTTCTTCATTGGCCATCACCCTAGTTAGTCACTATACTAAGTTTATTTAAAGTACAAGTCTTACTTTAGTAGATGTTCCTTTATTTTAGTTTTTGACTTGGTAATTAAATTAGAGTTATATTTTAGTAGTGATTCCTAGTTTTTAGGAATTATGTTAATAGTGTTCTTGTTTTTCTCTTGACTCAAGCTATGCAAATAATTCTTGGGATGTAGTAACCAATGAAGTTAAATTTTGCACTTTGTTTGTTTCTTTCTTAAGCTTGATAACTATCCTAAAGCTTTTGTTCATTGCTCTCTTACTCTAAAGTAGTTCACAATCAAAGTTACATTTACTTCTAACTTTTAACATCCTAAATTATATTGCTAATCAATATAATAAAATAGATCAAAAATCTAGTAAGGACATTAAAATCATTCTACTTATAGGGTGAAGCTTTGGAAAGATACTAAGGTACTTTGATATGACATAAAGATATGTGAGTTATTCACATTCTTGGTGTATTAACATTTTGATTTTATTCCCTCATCCTCAAAATAGAATCATACAAAAATTTAGGCCTTGACATATAAAAGGTATCTTATTTTTATTTATTCTTTTATATATAACCTTAGTGCTTTTAGTTTACGATCGGTTACGGCTACACTAGGGTCTATATCTTTTATACTCCCTTACATTTCTTTATGTTTTCTTTAGTACGATATCTTTCTATTAACATCCAAACTCTAATTACGGAGAAGATTTTTAAAGCAATCTTCTAAAATATTCTATTTTTCCAAATCATACATTTCAACATGAAAAATATCGGATGACAAAGTTCTTTAATTTAATGTTGTTCATCTTATTGTCTTTTGCATCGAGATCAATTGCATATTATTTTTGCTTATTTTTCCATTTGAAAATATATTACACCCAAGGTGGATTGAGAAGTTTATGCCTTTTGACTTTGTTTATAAAAAGAATTAAATCATTGTGTTGTTAGTTTTGAACTACATTAATTTGTCTTTATTAAATGGAGGTTGCAATAAAGTAGTTGGTAGTTCATTCTTTAGATATAACAACATGTTTATGAGTATAGCTGTTTTGAAATAATTCTAACCTACTTGTTTTTTTTTCCCAGAAAGGTGATAACTAATAGTGGATAAGGAGAAAATTGTGGAGGATTTTGAAGTGCCCATATGTTTTTTTTTTAATTTTAGTTGACACACTTATATTCCATAAGAATTAAAGAAAGATAATATATGTGCATATTTTAGCTAATAATTTTTGACTATTGTATTTTGAATATGTTAGTTGTTGAATTTCATTAAATCCATATAGACTATATGATAGCATATATAAATGTAGCTTTTTGGTTATTGACATTTAGCAATATATATTTTAGGACATATATTAATATTTGTACTGTTACTTTCAGCATTTTATGTTGTTATCTTAATGAAAATTAACGTACATTGTTGCTAATGAAAGAAAAAACTATTATTTTTGTTATTACATACTGTTGCCTAAAAAAAATTCAATTCATTACCTTATAAAAATTCAAATTGTTGTTATATTCATTTAATATTGTTGTTATAGTTGCTTTATCATGGCTTAAACAGCGTAATTTGGATAATGTTTTGCTAGAATCCGATTGTTTAGAGGTTATTGAGGGTCTCAATTCTATCTCCTCTAATTTTTCCGAAGTTAGTTTAGTGCTTTATGACTGCCAGAAGTTTAAGACTCAATTCCAGCAGCTGTTGCCTCGAACTGCTAATAGAGCCGCTCATTATCTAGCAAAGATATCTCTATTGTATGCAGATCATTTTACTTGGCCTTCGCTGCCAAGTTTCTTTCTTATGTTATTGGTTCTGATGTTGCTTCGTCTACGAGTAATTTAGAGGAGGTCTTGGTCCGGGTGCATGGGGTAAAGCCTATTGGTTTGAGTATTAGTTTTTGCCTCTTCTATATGCTTCTATGTTGTTTCGTAATAATTTTAGTGTAAAAAAAAAACAGTCAAATTTTTACGCAAAATTATTCATTTTGTTACCTGATGAAAAAATTTTGTTACCTTATACCTGTAACAGTGTGACTTTATTTAACGGTATAAATTTTGATGCCTTAATAAAAAAAACATAATAATTGTACTTATAGTTATATTTTTACCTATTACCTAAAACCCTTTTTTCTATAGTGTAATATAAGCATTATCGTTGCTGTTCATTACTGAGCAAAATAGTTGCCTTTTATTTTTACCATGACCCTAGTCAGCAACTTGGAGAGGAAACAATCGATTTGATTTGACATTAGCTCAGTGGGCTAAGCAAATAGTTAGTCCAATTTGCAAAGTAACAAGAAGCCTAAAGATCTATTGTCGAGTGACTGAGCTGGGCCTATACTGGATTTTTGACTGGACATGCTGCTTTCTCCTTTGTAACTGAACCACGAATGTCTGCCCTTGATATTCGGTCCAGTGATGGATGTTTAAGGCTTTTACCTCAATAAAAGCTCAATGCCCATCTTCGAAATAATAACATTACGTTAGTCGGCCTTCGTGACCCAATTAATGTGCCCTACTTACTATTGAGTTCTAGCACAGGAAATAAGGAGCTAGATAGGAAATTGGAGCGATCAAGCCCAGAAAAGAAAATTGAAGCGAAATGAGTAACATAGGCTTGATATTTTATTTTTCAGGTCAAATTATTGGGATAGGATTGGAAGTCACCGATAAAGTACTATTATCATTAAGAAAACTCCTAGACTTGATATCTAAGATATTAGAATTTACAATGAATCTATGGGTCCACACGAAAAAGAAAGTTAAACCATATGTAAGTTTAAGTGATGTTTCATTCTAAAACTAATTGATGATAGGTAGAGTAGCTCACTAGACTTATATTTTAGTCTTCTTTCCTCTCTTTCTCCGATGTGAGACAAATTTTCGTTTTATATTTCAACAAAACCTCCTCACATGTGGGTTAATTTAAAGTCTAACACGTGACATAATCTATCATTTGGAGATGTTAACGACTAACATAAAAGCAACCTACTTTGATACTATGTTAGAATTTACAATAGGCCTATAGGTCCACACGAGAAGGAATGTTAGATCAGATACACGTTTAAGTGAGATTCCATCCTAAAACTAATTGGTGATAGGTGGAGTAACCTACTAAGTTTATATGTTAATTTTCTTTCCTCTTTTTTTTCGATGTGAGACAAACTCTCACTTTTATATTTCAAACACAAGAACTTGTTAAGAAATGCATAGTTCCTGTTACAACTGCGACTTAAATTTAAGCAACAGAGTACTTCCAAATTAGTAAAACGTATAAAAACTAGTTTTAATTCTTTTTAAAGAGAAAAGTTATTTCTAATTAGTACCACGAAAGATAATAGGAAATTTCTGCAATTATAGAACACAAGTGGGATTGGGATTGGGTTAATAATGCTTGGCACGTTATTAGTAGTTGACTAACATGCATACGACAATATAGAAATTGTTTAAACCAACACTTATCTGACAACGAGCTTGGACGATTCCCTATCATTAGTATTGTAAATCAGCGGTTTAGCCCCTGGTTTTAGACAAAGCACCGACCATCCCCTTCTAAATTGTTTATTGAATAACCTAATGGAAACAAACATAAACCAAGCAGATACTGTACTTTTCCTCTTTTAAACAAAGTTTTGTTTTTACTTTTGTTTTCCTAGTGTCTTAGTAAATTACGATTGATGAATCGTCTTTTTGTTAGTACGTAGAGGGACCTTATTACGTACCTCAGGGTCCCGTGAAAGGATCAAAAACGAAGATAATGCGAAATATCTGGATTTCGGTTCTATCTCTTATTCCGATGCCGATTCCGAGCTCCAAACGACTCCGAATCTCCTGAGTCCTTTAGCGGAAAGTGCTCATCGACTCACGGGCAAGGCCTTTCTACAGTTTCCTCAAGTTCCGAGTTTCTTTAACGGATCAGGAACCTTATGCTTGTGAACAGCTTCTGAGCAACTGCAAGAGACCTTACCTTTATATAGCTTCCATATCTGGCTTTCCCATCACAATGCTGATATGGCCCGGTCCACACTAATCGGGATCTATTTTTCACCCGAACTTTGACCTCTTGAACTAGATCATTTATAGGGTCACTTTATTATATTTATTAGGATCAAATGGTATAGCTTAACCTGTAATTTACTTAAAAACCAAATTGCAATTATGCTAGTCCAATTTTACAAGACATTGACAAAATTACCCCTAAGACAAAAATGTCTAACACTTTTGTCTTAAATTCAAAGGCATCAATTTTCTGAGTATTTCATCCATTTCTCCTCCTCTTTTTGAATACTGTTTTAGTTAGCTTAACTATAGACAAGGAACAGGTCAATTCCAGAAATTTTAAGGTGGCGACAAATGGGACTGATGGATGTAAATGACAGATGCACGCACGAAGATCATAAGAGTAATAGAAGCTGATACAATTTGTCGTGGAACAAGCTGGCTAGCACTGCCTTTCGTGTTGGGGGAGCTATTGTCCAGATTGGCTTTACTTGAACGTTTGTCTTAATTATACGATTGTTTTTTATTATCCTTTTGGGAAGCTACGCGAATAACAAATGATGGCTACAGTGACAATTATGGAACGGACAAACTTTAGTTTTGGCCAACTCAATTAAGTAATCATCGTCTCCCATAAAATTATATTGATTTCAGTAACTTCCAAGGTTTTGTGGCTTGAAATCTTCTGTCCCGCCAATTCTGTGTCCTCTGTCTTCTGTTCCGTCAATTTTGTGCCCTCTATCTCACAATCAATCCCAGCCATTCATTAGAAGGCACAGGGTTGACTGGACAGAAGATCTGGTCCTAGGTTTTTATTTAAATTCGTGTTTTTTCATACCACCCACTACTAGGAGGTTGAACTTTTGTAATGTTAAACAAGTTCATGTTCTTTAGCTGAAGCAAGCAATGACGACAATTATGATAAATCTTTATTATTATTTTGTAAATTATTCTCAACACTTTGTTCGTTTTCTGTTATAATCATATTTATTATGTATCAAACTGTAAACTATATATTGTATTCTTCTTTTCATGCGATATATATACAAGAAATATTTTTATCCCAACTAACAGTTTGTATATGGTATCAAAACTTTAATTAGGGCAGACCAACTTGTTCATACCCTCAAGCATCAATGCTATCAGTTCCCACCACACACTATACATTTGTTATCAAAGTAAACACTAAGAGTTATCTTGATTGAAAAACTCAATTTATTCCTCCCCTAAATATGAATAGTTTTATTGACGATGCAGTAGGACCACTTCAAACTATTCTTTCATCAAATGATTCAAATGTCACATTCTTAAATCCAACTTATATAATTTGGATTTCCAGAGACTATGTTTTACTTTCTTGGATTTTATCACAATTAACAGAAAAATTGTGTACTTATATTGATGGAAAAAGATAGGCTATTTAGATTGGGAAGCACTAGAAAGTACTTTATAACCAGCTTTTGTCTCACGAGATCCTGTTACAAAACTATCAAGAATCATTTGTGTATTAGTCTCATGACAGGAGGTAATTTTGTATTTTTCATTACTTGGCTATTTGTTGGTGTCACTTTCTGTGCAGGTTGGGTCCCTATTAGTCTGTGCAAACTTCGACGGCTCATAGCTGTCTACACACGTACTGTTGAAGGAAGCGGAGGGATTTGGATTCTTTCAATCCCTCAACTCCTTGGATGCATTTGTGGTCTATTTGCAGATGGCCTCGGAGTTCCTATTACTTCATATTTGGTGGTGATTCTGCTTGCGTCTTGTCTTCTGTTATTGAGTAGTGTGGTTAGTTATTTTATCGCAGGGTGGCTCTTGTTCCCTGCTGGGTTTAGGTCGGTATGCTATTAAGAGCGCGCATTTTGTGTCCTCTGAGATACTTGTATAGAACTTTTATGTATATCTTTTGATTCATTTATTAATTTATCTGATTTACCAAAAAAAAAATATCTCGCCTGTTGACCTCAAGCACTAGTGCTCCTCTATTGAGAATCCCTTCTTATTGTTCTACAAGCTTTTAGAACTCCAACAATAAGCATAAACATCAAATTAGTGGAAATCATAACCACATTACAGTGAGGTATCAAAAAATGTATGCACTAAGGCAAAACTTTTGCTCCTCACCTCAAGCAAATATAACTTAGTTTATAAGTTATAATACTCCTCCTCCTATGGACTTGGCTCCCATCATAGTGCCTCCTATATAAATGCTAACTAATCATTCTTTGATGCCTATGCCAACTATACTTTCTTTTATAATAACTTTACAATCTCAAATTTGGTATCTAGACATTGGAGCTACCCACTATATAACTCTAGAATATCAATTGTTGGTCAATCCTCAAGAAAACAAAGGTAATAATCAAATAAAGGTTGGTAATGGTCAAGCTTTATGTATATCTCATACTAGTAATGTTCTATATTCCTCTCAAAATAATCAAAGTTTGGTTCCTAGGAATGTCTTCATTTTTCAAAGATTTCTAAATTATTACTATCAGTTAAACTATTTACAAAGGACAATAATTGCGTTTTTTGAATTTCTTCATAACTATTTCTTGGTTAAATAGCGGGAAAGCAAGGAAACCATATTAAAAGGTAGGAGTAAAAGTGGATTGCATGAACAAAAAACAATATATTTTAGTCAAAAATTAGGCATTCAGTTGATTCATAACTAACTCTTCTTCATTATTCCTTTGTTCTTTTTACATTTTAGACATATGATTTTCAAGTTGTCATTAATAATATTAATTCAATGCCTTGTTTAAGTTTAAGTAATGTCTCATGAGATCCCATTACAAAACTATCAAGAATCACCTATGACAAATCTCGCCTATTGCCCTCAAGCATTATGTGCTCCTCTATTGAGAATCCCTTCTTATTGATCTACAAACTTTTAGAACTCCGACAATAAGCATAAACGTCAAATTAGTGGATATCATAACCACATTACAGTGAGGTATAAAAAAATGTATACACTAAGGAAAAACTTTTGTTCCTCACCTCAAGCCAATGTAGCTTAGTACTTAAGTTATAATACTACTCCTCCTATAGACTTGGCTCCCATTATAGTGCCTCCTTTATAATCACTATCTAATCTTTCTTTGATGCCTATGCCAACTATGCTTTCTATGATTAGTAACTCAATACTTTTTTACAACAAGGAGAGAGATGCTCCTACTTCTCTTTAAGACCCTTGCTTATCCTAGTAAGTAGCTCTCACTCTATTATTGATATTATACTTTTGCTTCTTTAGCTTCCTTCTTCTGCTTATCCTCCCCAACATTTTCTCTACAGCTTCTTCATTCCTTGTACCTCATATGACTATCTCTAGACTAGGCTAGGGGTAACTTAGTCCTTTCCTTGTTTCCCTTTTTGTAACAACCTTTTCATCCATTCCAATTGCAAAGCTATTTTCTTTCCTTCTTTAGATTTTGTCCCATTTCACAGTTGAAACCATTTGTTATGGAAAAAGATGATTTTCCACCTTTGCCATCCCTTCTTCCTTTTATTTCTATACCAAACCCATTTTCTGAACCCACCCTTCCCGTCCCCCCAGCACTCCCTAACCAGCAAAGATCAAAATTCAAAAATTTCCCTTATGGATCAATTTTCACAAAGTATCTCTTGAATATTGGACCACCCAAGGACTTAGTGCCTTAGCTAGTTTCATTAGGAAGCCTTTATGTATGGATGAAAACAATATTAAGAAGAGGAGAATAGGATATTTTCATATTTGTGTTAGTGTGGAATTGTCCGAAGAGCTCGGTAATGAAGTTCCCATAATAAGGTTGGGAGAGGGAAACAAGTTGTGGGAAGATGGTGTGGCGATCTCATATCATTGGACCTCTCCCTCTAAAACATAAGGTAAGGTTAAGAAGGCTACGGATAAAATGTTTAAAATAGGTACTTACCAAGAGTTAATGAGTTATGAATCGAATGAAGAGGTAGAGCAAAGTGCTCAAGTGGAGTAATCTAATGCTGAAATTTTGGATGAAGTTGTTGTGTATGCAGTGGTCATGGAGCAACCAGGACTTGACATTAATGCTCGACCTAATCAGGAGACGTCCTTAGTGAAAAGTGACAGTATTCAGGACAATCATACCTTGAGGCAATGGTAAAGGTTCCCTCAGGCTCCCCTAATGAAAGGCTCACTGCTTTTGTGGAAGCTTAGGAGAATACTTCAAGAATTGAAGGAACAAGGAGTTTGATCGTAGAAGATAACAGTAGTCATACTTGTGCAACAGGTAATAGTAGTTCCTCAACGGAGACTACTCCACCAGTCTCCTAACCCAAGAATGGCATTAGAAATAACAATGAAGGTACTCATGATCAATTCCAGCTAGTAATAGGATTAATATGGCTCCAAGAGTAAGCAATAAATGTCAATAATAGTCTGGAATGTGAGGGGTTTAAAATGCTCAAAAAAGACAACAACTTTAAGGGATTTTGTCAAGAGGGAGAAGCCCCTAATTTTAGTGTTATTTGAAACAAAAATAAAGTCTGAAATTGTTAGTAACTTGAAGATTTTGGGGACTCATTGGAATATGCTCACTAATCATTCTCATCATACTTTTGGGAGAATTGTTATTTTCTATAATTTAGAGCTCACCCAAGTGGAAGTTATTAATACTACTGATCAAGTTATTCACTTTAGATTGTGCATCTTATAGGAGAAGGTAGACCTTGTCATCTCCTTTATTTATGCAAGCAAATTTTCTTTTCAAAGAAGGAACCTTTGGAATAGCCTAGTGAATTTTAGCAATAATATTGATAAACATTATTTGTTAT
Organism: Erythroxylum citrifolium; assembly: GCA_026284465.1. NCBI lineage: Eukaryota > Viridiplantae > Streptophyta > Magnoliopsida > Malpighiales > Erythroxylaceae > Erythroxylum > Erythroxylum citrifolium. The sequence continues at coordinate 11,621,511 of JANKOE010000009.1, read as the reverse complement.
ATGGTGATTTTAACACTACACTGTACAGATCGAAATCCCAAGGCAACTATAATCTAAGAAATTTCTCAAAAGATTTCAAGAATTGTGTGGAAAATCTAGGTGTAATAGATTTGAAACAACTAGGCTAGCAGTTCACTTGGTTTAATAAACAAAGTTCTAACTGGTTTATCAGGAAAAGAGCACTAGTGAATGCCAATTGGTTGATTCAGTCCCCCAATAGTATTGCTAATTTCAAAGAGCCCTTGTTCTCGAATCGCACTCCAATCAAGGTTGAAGAGCTATTCTAGAAATCTGTCATGTTTTCTCCTTTTAGGTAAAATAATTTTATGGTTAATGAACCTGGATTCACTGATGCATGCAGGAAAGGTACTGAAAGTTTATGTAGGGTACTAAACAATTCATATATGTTCAAAAGATAAAGGGTATCAAGAAGGAACTAAAACTCCTCAATTCCTTAAGAGGTTCAAGTACTAAACATGCTCTAATTACAACAAGGAAAGAACTATCTGACATCCAGAAGTTATGTGCTGGCTTAAGGATGGTGATAAGTGCTCTAAATTCTTCTTTAACACCATTTTAGCTAGAAAAAACCAAAACATAATATGTATTATCACTAGCAATATAAGGACTCAACTGCAGAATCAACATAATATTTAAGAGGAGGTTGTCAAGTTCTTACTTTTCTATTTGGGATTTCCAGCGTAGATAGTGTTTTGAATTGTGACCTTTCTGGAATCATTTCCAAAAAGATAAACCCAAAAGATTGTTCTCTGTTAACAAAACCTATAGAAGACAAGGAGATTGTGTTCAAAATGAATGATATGAAAACTCCTGGACTAGATGGATTGAATGGATTCTTTTACCAAAAATCTTGTAATATCATCAGGAACTATGTGAAGCAAGCAGTTCATGAATTTTTTGCGAATGGGAAGCTGTTTAAAGAAATCAACAGGACCTTCTTATGATTGATTCCTAAAGGATCAAGCCCCTCATATTTCAATGACTTCAGACCCATTGCTTGCACAAACTTCCTCTACAAAATCATTTCTAAGTTACTTGCGTCTAGACTGAAGAAGGTAATCTCTCCACTCATTAGCGATAATCAAAGTGCTTTCATTTGTAATAGGTAGATTGGAGACAATTTTGAATGGCATGAAAGGTTGGAAAGATTTTATGGACCATGGAATTATATACTAATTCCAATGAGTAAAGCAATTAAAATATGAGTCCAATGTTGTCTTGGCTAATACTAGCATCAATTTTATTATATTCAATGAGTAAAGCAAATACGAGGCTGATATTGATTACAAGTTGAACTCTAGTTTCGATTGGCTTCTGTTTCTCCAATCTACAAAGCCTAGTATAAGTATAGTGACTAACACATATTTGACTTTAGCGTTAGTTACATTATGTTTCTCAACACTCTGACAAACAATGTATGACCAATGCTGGTTGTCTTCTAAGTCTCGAATTAGCTATATTATATAACCACAATTCTTTAACTTGCTCCTTCATTTTGATCATCATTATATGTTTAAATTCAACATCTTGAAGTAGTAAATCTCACTTCTCACCTAGACATCCACCTATAAGTATTTGAGGCCTTTTTTAATCTTCCTTACTTAACTTTATATTAATAGTCCTCTAATATTCGTCAATAGATCCCTAACAATTGTTGGTGTTTAAGTTGCAAATGCTTGATTCCCATCGTTTCTCCTGTCTTTAAATCAGCATCTTCCTCTACAAAATCAAAAGGAGATAGATAAATAACATTTAAGGTAGTACGAAATTATACTTACTTGGCAAGTTGATTTTGTAGGTTTTGTTATTTACTCTTTTCACAACTTGAAATAATCTATCTCCTCTGGACTATAATTTAGATTTTTGGTTACTTAGAACCCTCTTCTTCCATAAATGTATCCAAGTCCATTCTCCATGTTTGAATATCACTTTTCTTTTCCTTGATAGCATGTTTAATTTACTTTTAGATCGTCTTCTTAATGTTCACCCTTGCCTTCTCGTGAAGTTCTTACAACAATTTAGCTTTCATATTTTCTTCCAAGTTGTGTCTTTCACCTAAAGGAATATATGTAAGATATAAAGGAGATAATAAGTTAAAATCCATAAAAAATCTCAAATGCAGAAATTTTGGTAACGCTATGGATATCCCTATTATAAGCAGATCAATAAAAGGCAAAAACTCTTCTCAAGTCCTAAGGTTCTTACCAATTATAACATGTAACAAAATCCCTAGAGTATTATAAATCACCTTAATTTGACCATCAATTTGTGGATGATAAGTTGTGGAAAATACCAACTTAGTTTTTAATTTCCCATATCGTCTTCCAATAATATTTCAAAAAATTAACATCTTGATCCATCATAATAGTATTTAGAACTCCATGCAATATAATAATCTCTATAAAAATAATTAGTAATATGAATCATTAGTTTTATGACATCCACTAAAATTCTCTATAAGTAATGCATCTCTCATACTCCCTCTCCTCATCTTTCCTCATGTATGGCCAAAAAATGCTCATTAAAAATCTTTAGAGTCTCTTTATCTCCAAAGTACGTTACTAAGGGGGCGTTTAGTTTGAGGGTTTGGGAATGAAGGAATGAAATAATTGCAAAAAGTAGTGTTTGCTTTGGGGTTTTCAATTCCAAGGGAATGGATTCATTCCATTAAATTTGGGAAT
>JANKOE010000009.1:11550277-11561738 GCA_026284465.1 Erythroxylum citrifolium | reverse complement strand
CAACTATTTTATGAATATGCAATTATTGCTCTTGAATGCTTTGAGAAGGTGTTATATGTTTGGTATGTGATTACTATGTGATTATTTATGAAAAGAATGTGAAAATGATTCTTGAAAAGATACTATATATATGAAAGCAAGTTTTGAAAATGTGCCATTTTGGGCAACAAGTTTACAAGTTATGAAATACATGTTATGTGGGTTTCGTTTGGTCCATTCTATATGTCAAGTGCACTTCGACTAAAGGCCTCTCCCGCCTGCCCACTAGCGGCATGGAGTTCGTTCAAGAACTCCCTCATGTTTACGACTACACAAAACTACTATGTGGGATTGTGTTAGTTCGTTCTGTTCACGACTACACAGGACCATTATATGGGAATGTGTTAGTTCGTTCTGTTTGTGGACCTCCCAAACCATTGTGATGGGCTTATGTGTTGACAAGTTTGTTGAATATGTGATTTATTTTGTTTATAAATTGTTTGATACTTTGAGATTTGGGAATTGTGTGTTTCATGATTCAATGTGAGTTTTACAATGAAAATGAATCTTCAAATGCTTTTTGCTTGTTTCCAATTATAAAACTATTACCCACAAGCTTTAAGCTCACCCCTATTCTCGTCCCTCTATTCAGGTGATGAGCAAGATGTCAAGTAGGTCAAGAGTTACGGCATCACTCCGAATTGGCGTACGTTTTTATTTCTTTTTAAGTTAGAATTTTGGGAATTCAAGGCTTTAGCCACATTTCAAGTTTTACTAGTTCAAGTGTAAAATGTATTTTTGGTTCTTGAACTCAGTTGATGTATTATGGCTTGAAATGCCATTAAAGTTTTGTATATTATGGCTTGAAATGCCATTAAAGTTTCGTAAAACTTTGGTCTTTTGATGTAAATGAAATATTTTTGGGATGTCTATGATTTTCTTGTTTTCACAATGTATGTCGTTTTAGAAATGAGATTAAGGTTTTGGCAAGTAGTTGTGTTTATGTTTATGTTTATTTTGTTTTTGTTCTTTAATTTAAATTGATGAGGGTGGTTAAAAGGATTTATGTGTTTGCACTTATTAAGGTAGGTTGTTCATGGGTTTTTGGTTTCTGTACCGGGGTTTTCGCCACGATAAAGCCAAGAGTTCGTCGCGGCAAACAGGTCAACGTGGAAAAATTATAATTGTCGTCGTGGCGAAATTGATCCAAAAGGTCAGTGAAGTTTTCTCGTATATATTCGCCGCGGCGAAGCCCGCCTATACTTCCGAAGGAGATTTCTTTTTAACTTCCAAATTCAAATTCTTCCTCCACACACAAGCTTCATGATCCCATATCCGATGTTAGGCTCCAGAATCAGGGTTCAACAATTTCGGCTCTTAAGAAAGGCAATCTTCCCTTCCGGTACTTAGGGGTACCTCTCTTAACTGGAAGACTGTCTAAAAGGGAGTGTTTACGCTTATTGGAAAAAATTGATCTTAGGATTAACAATTGGACTCATAAACACCTCTCTTATGTGGCAGACTCCAATTAGTGATTTCAGACCTCTCTACCTTTCAAGTTTATTGGTCTTCTCTTTTTATCCTTCCATCTTCCATCCTGAAGGAAATAGATTCTAAACTTAGGAACTTTTTATGGGCTGGTAAGTCCACTACTAAATCTCATGCCAATGTTAAATGGAGTGATCTTTGTAGGCCGAAGAGGGAGGGAGGCTTAGGTATTAAACATCTATCCTCTTGGAATAATGTGCTGCTAGGGAAAAGAATCTGGTTCTTGTTTCATGACAAAAAAGCAATGTGGTTAAGTGGGTGTACACAATAATTCTGAGAAGAAAAAACTTCTGGACTACTCTTCCTAGTTATAATAGCTCTTGGAGTTGGAGAAAGATTTTATTAACGAGGGACAAACTAGGGAGCCAATTCAGATTTAGGATAGGGAATGGAAACACTACTCTATTGTGGCAGTATCCTTGGCACCCTAGAGGAATCTTGCAGTATTTATCCACACCGAGAGTGATAAATGGATCAGAGCTTCCTATGACAGCTACAGTCTTTGCAGTCATCAGACATAACGAGTGGTGTTGGCAAGAGATAAATGATGACCTAATCAGTAATCTTGAGCCTCTACATTACCTTCTGAATTGTTCTAGCCCAAATTATTTGGAATAGTTGGCTAGCCCTTCAAAACAGTATACCATTACCTCAGCATACAATTTCTTAAGACCCCCGATTCAGAAGGTTTCTTGTCACAACCTGGTCTGTAGTAAAAATAATAGGCCTAGGTGCTCCTTCATATTATGGCTAGCATTTCTTAAAAAACTGCAAACTCGGGATAAACTCCTATACCTTTACACACCTAACCATTGCTCCCTATGTATTTAGGATAATGAGAACACAGAACATTTGTTCTTTCAGTGTTTTTTCTCTAAAGCAGTGTAGGTAAATTGCCTTAATCACTTTCAAATACATTTTCCCCATTTGATAAACCTTCACTCCATTCCAAATTGGTTCAACCAACCAGTAAATACCCGAAACTATGACACCAACCTTTTCACCATTCTCCTTTCTGTTACTGTCTATAACCTGTGGAGTGAAAGGAATGCTTGAACCTTCAAAGATGAAGCCTTGGATGTGGGGCGCCTAAACGCCAGAGTGATCTTTCAAGTTATGGAACATCTTCGCTCAAACACCAAGAGAAGGTAAGAGTGGGTGGGTTTATTCTTTTAACAATTTCTGTACAAGTTTTATTTCAGGTTGAACATAGGTGGGCATCAAATCACCCTTCGGTATAAAAGCAAAAGGAAAATCAACCCCAAGGAAATGTTGGTTTCGACTCAGTAGATGTAGCAGGGACTGGACAGGCACTGGTCCTCCCTCTATAGCATCAACTGGACTGATTATTTGGATGGAAACCAACATTATCCCAGCAATGAGGATATGAGAGTTATGGATATACTTGATAGTAAACAAAGACATGCACACGTACTAGCTCATCTTATACGGCTTTGGGCTATCAGTTTAGTCTGTGTTATATTAATGTTACTTTTTTTGTTGTTGGAAATTGTTGTGGGCATACTGGTGTAAATACTTTAAAATTGATATTTTAGATCTGCGAGATCAATTGGAAGGAAGGTAGAATAGACTATGGTGGACTGTTTATGGAAATGAATTAGGAAGTTAGGTTCTGTGAACCTTTTTGGTAGCTAAGGGATGTTGTTTAGGATTCTCTAGCTATATACATAACTTTATATTATTTTGTATAAAATTTCTTCTGATTTACCCAAAAAAAACATCTCCAAACTGGTTTATATTGGCATTTGCAGGTGTACCAACCTATAAAATACAAGAAAAAAATAGGATAAACACACTTTGTAATTATCTAAAGTTAGAAAATTTGATAAAAACTTAGTCGAATTGATAAAAAAGCTTACAATATTACTTTGTTGACTCAGTCCAACATTATCATTAACCAAATTCCCATCATTTAACTATAGTTATAAAGAAAACATCTTTGTCAGTTATTAGTACAAATATAAGTAATATAAAATTGAAAATTGGTAAACCTGTGAAGTTCCCTCTATTCTAACCTACTTAACATAATTATAAACATTAGTAACTGCATGCTTATAAATTGTATTCATATGATTGAAGTAACGTGTACACACCTGTGAAAATGCCTTATGTTGAGTTGAGATGTTGTTGTTGCATTTTTTGGAGTTATGACCTTAAGGACCACATTTTGAGCATTTATGCACTTGCCCTTTCTGACTCAATCTGCTTGGATTTTTATCTTCTTATATTGCTATTTTCTTCTTATTATTTTTAGTCTATCGGGCATAACTCTTTTAGGTGGAGGATGTATCAATGCAACATCACTTGAAGGCCAAAAAATTTCACCTTGTATTGGTTGTAACACATGTTCATACAAATTCAAGAACTGACCCTTCCGATAGCACGAATCAACGAATGTTTCAACCCTTTCTCATAAGTGATGGATTGCACTAATTACATACTTGCATGGATATCCATATAGGTCCCATGCCTGATAAATACATGTATGGTTTCTACCGATCTTGATGATATGCTTCTCATCATCCTTTGAAACTTCATAACCACCATCTCCATTCCGTACAATTCTCCATTGCATTGCTTCTTTCTTACTCTTGTCCAACTTCTTCATTATGTTTGGTGCTATATCATGCTTCTAATTAAGTACAAAACGTTTCCTCTTAGCATGCTTCCTTATAACCATTATTCTAATAGTCTCTAACATGCTAATCACTTCCCTCTCCCTAGCCAGTGGAATCCACCCATTAAAGGATTTATTCATGTTGTTGTCAACAATGGGACATTTACTTTCAAACAATTGATAACATCTGGCCCACCACTCTTTTGGATACTAAAGCAATGGTGTAGCACATCTAAGGCTTATTTTGTGAAGCCTCTTTAGTTGTTCATCGAAATCTTGAACATACGTTGACCAAGTACAATTCCAAAACTACTTTCTAAGGTCTTTTCCCTTCTAATTCGTAGACCAATAGTGATATATGTTGGACCCCGCTTCCGGAGCCCAACATTCGGAGCCATAAATGGAAACAATCTCATTGCAATTTTTTTTATACAATGTAACGCACTTGTGCAGAAAAATCGATAATCAAATCGGCCCGATTTATTTAAAACCATTTCAGTCACAAAGATGCAAACATCATTGAATACATCAAAGTCTTGAAAAATCACTTAGGCCCATACAGAACACGATGTTTGTTTTCATAATATCTTTACATCAAAAACCACCCCTTTTTGCCTTAATACAATATGAAATACAAAATATAAGCTACACATGATACAATTGAAGGCTTATGCTTAAGATGATTCTCAAATGCAAAAATCCTGAACCAACTTAATTTCAAAAGTCTTTAACTATCTTGGAGTTCCAATGCCTTGCAAAGATCATCAATCTTCTCTTTCTACACCTGAGAGAGGAAGCGTGGGGTGAGCTACACAGCTCAGTGGCTAACATATTTATACCCATTGGCGATGAGCCAAGCAATCAAACATACATATACTTCATATATTCATATACATTTAAATCTCGTTGGGCTAGCAGTTCAATCATTCACAATTCAAATTCGCAACTCATAGTTCGACATATCATCACATAAAACATGTCAAGAGTAAGTAATCATCAAAACATAACACTCAAACTTGCATCATAACTTGATATATCAAAATACAAATGCACACATAAATGGCTTGAGAGTTCCGTGGAGCAAAACAGGTAAATCGAAGTTTAAGCCGTGAACAAAACGTGTTCGATTTCTCAGGATCTCGTGGCCTCAAGCGGGCAGCCAAGAGAAGGCTATACGTCAACGTGCAAATGACTAACGAAATGTTACTCTCTTGCCCAACCACAAACAAATTTATGCTTAATCTAGTCAATCACAAATTTCATATCCTCATGCTTTTTCTTCTTTCCATTTAATCAAAATGTCGTGATGGGGGATGGGTGGGGGATGGGGGACTTAGCATTCTTCTACTTAAAGTTACAAATATGGTTATGCTAGCCAAAAGAGTTTGGAGTTTATTCACATATGAGAAAGCCCTTTAGGTTTGATGGGTTCATATGTACTAGGTCAAGGCCTTTAACTTTTTGTTTCTAAACATCCGACAAAATGCCTCCTAAATTATGCATTTATTAATCAATAGTAAGGATAAAATCATACAATCTTTTGTTTGTAGGATTGGCAATGGAAACAAATCTTTCTTTTAGACTGATAATTGGTCTCCTTATAGACTGTTGGAAAGCCACATTGAATTGCTTCCCCTTAAACCATTCTTCCATCCTAATGGTGTTGTATCCCAGGTACTCTCTAATCAAGCACTCCTCTCAAAGATTTTGCTAGCTTCAAACCTTTCAACAACTCTTATCAACTTCACATTAATCCCTGATAAGGAAGATGAAATCATCTGGAAAGGTAATACATTAGGAAACTTCACTAATGCTTCATATAGGAAGCTCTCCTATAGCACAACTCCAAAAGTTACATGGTGTGAGTTGGTCTAGGTTAAAAATGCCTTAACTTGTGCCTCATATTCTCTATGGTTAGTAGTGAAAAGCAAACTTTCTATCCTGGATAGGCTAACCAACTTCCTTAATACTCTAAGATGGTGCTCTCTCTGAAAATCAAATGAGGAATTGTTGGATCATCTCTTGTTTAAATATGCTTTACTAACAAGGCTTGGAATGTAATACTTAGGTTATACATCTAGGAAACATGCATGGAGAATGGAATGACATTATAGACTAGAGCATCCACATCAAACATAGAAAGGAAGGGGACATATGGATTTATTGCACTACATTATCCTACTTGTTTTCTAGTATATGAGAAGAACGAAATAGGAGAATATTTGTTAACCAAGTTTTATGAAGAGAGACCTTCAACAAGGAGCTAATTGGAAAGATTATACTTCATCTTTTTATATATAAAGACAAGCATTAATATAGCACAAAAATCAGCTCTATTTGGGACTTCTTCAGTAGGGATGTCAATGGGCCAGGCCGGGTTAGGAGGGGCTGGGTGGCCCGTGGGCCAGCCTGGTTCAACCCTGTCTTATATATTTAAAAAAAAATTAAAAGACGATGTCATTTTTGACGTTCTTGTTGGGCCACAGGCTGGGTCAAAATTAACATTTCTATTCTTTAATTCTTATCACTTGGCACATACTTCTTTTGTTTTACTGGCAGGCTAGTCCAGCCCGACGCAACCTTATATTTTTTAATAAAAGGTTCAAAAATAATGTCATTTTTTACGTTCTGATTGAGCCATTGGTCGGGCTAAAATTGACATTCCTATTCTTTAGTTCTTATCACCCTACACATGCTTCTTTTGTCTTATAATTTTGTGATGTACAAGTACACCTTGAAACACAAAGTTGATTCCTTGTAATCATGATCTTTGATGCCCTTATAGTCAATACTTGATTTCAGCACAGGTGGCACGTTTATTCTTTATCATTTGTCGGCACTAACATAGACTTAGAATGCAAAGGGAAGATAACTACGAAGGAAAGGCATTAAAAAAGAAAAGGACTGCGGCAGGAAGCTAATCGGGGTTGACAAGTCAGCCATGCCAGAGTGGGAGCAGAGTTGTGAATACGAGTGCCAGATTAAGTCAGTTTGGCTGTTGGATTTTTTACCACAATTCAGAACCCCCTTTCAACTACCTCCAATCATGCATTCATCATTACCAAGCACACAGTAATGATGGATGCATCCATCAGCATCATTACTGTGTACTACATGCAGTAAAACAAAAAAGAAGAAGCAAAAACCATGTGAGCTACCAGAATTATTTTGTTCTCTTGTTCGAATAAGTTGATTTATTATATTAAAAGACAATGAAGAAAAGAGTCTCCTCTCCTGATTTTTGTTTTCTTAAACGTCTTCCTGGCAAATTATAATTCTATCATATTCAAAATGTCAGGCAATTCTCCAGAGTGGGCCAAATTCATGGACAAGAACAAATTAACTCTCACTGCCTGATCTTTTCTGTAAGTAGGAATTATCCCTTGGATGAGATGGATAAATGAATTCAGTTCATGAAAAAACTTTGTTAGACACGCTAACATACGATTCATGATAATCATAAAACATTCCGACAGCTGTTGATGAATTCAACATCTTCGAACTTGGAACTACTAACATCATCATTTTATTGAGAATACTTTCGTATTAATGAATTGCAAGGTTCAACAAATACAACTAAAAGTAAAGAGAGCTGAATGTTAGCTGGTAGTACGAAGTTGATAAATGAAAACATGGGTTGCTACGACTCAGACGCGGTCGGTGAAGGTTGATGGAGATGTGTCTATTCATTGAGTTAAGCGTTGAACAAAAGGAACTGATAGAGGAGTGCCGGGTCAGCCATGGATTTCCTTCTGAACGCGACTCTCAAGTATGGACCATCACACTCTAGGGCTGCATTTAATCTTGCCTGCACAATTAAATGCGCCAATTTTTATCTGTTTTCACGTTTTCTATTCCCTGAAAATGTTCACGATTGAAAGTAGGTCTCGCGCAGACAAAAAGGACATGCCTACCAATAAAGATTCATATATAATTTTTGAAACGAAGAACCATATTTCTATGTAGTACCTGATGATTCACAGGATAAAGCAGTGTGAATTCTAGGCAGGGGCAATGAATCTGCAGGCATATCGTTCTAAGAGTACACAAAATCCTGTCGACGAAGAAGAACATATAGAAGACTTTTATCATGCATATCCAGATCCCTAAAAATAGCAGTAAACATAAGAAAGCAATTACATAAATCAACATATAATCATAATAATGTTTTTGAAGCACTTCTTATTATAGTAGGATGACAAAAGATATCGCAAATTAATTGATTAGTATAACCATTATGTCGTTACTTGCAAGTTTATTTTGATAAGTGATGTATGAATTTAATTCAATAATTAAAAAACTACCGGTTCAACTATAAAAACCTTGAATTGGTTAATTTTTTTGTTCGATTTTTAACTTTCCAATTCAATTTACTTTAATAACTCCTGTTGTTAAAAACAATTAGTTTATTAATTACTCTGTTAATTTTCGTAAACTAGTCAATTTTTATAAACGAAAATAAAATAATTCATTTTCATATAACAGCCTCTTTTTTAGATTAAACTTCAAATTATTTGTTGGGTAAAGATATTCTCCATTAATTATATTCAAAATTTTCAATTTTATTAAATTTTAACTAATTTTTTGCGGTTTAATACTGTTAGCTTATATCCTACAGTCAATCGGTTTGGTTGTAGTTTAGTGTCAAATAATTAAAAACATTCTTTATCTTGTATATATTTAGATGTATGTGATAAAGTCCATAAGATAATTATACATTGCAAATGAAAATATAATGATATTATAATTATGAGATTTATATTATATTTATTTATTATCCTTAAATTGTTTCAAATCATTGTTCTATTAATACTGGACATTAATAGAACGTAAAAAAACTAGCATATGTTATCTTTTTTTCTTATAAAAGAAGTATTTGATCTTATAGACTAAAATATGGAGATACTTAAACAAATTTGTGGGTGTTCGTTAGAGAATAAATTTATTGAACCAACCCTATATAAGAAATCCATTTGAAAATTTACTTATATGTCTCTGGAAATTTTCATTATGATGATTGTATAAGTAATCCTTTGACTTGAGATTGTGAAAGTTATCTTGCATAGGGATTGTTATGATTTGATACTACTTAGGTTATGTTTGGTTAGATGTAAAGTTTTTAATGGAATGGTTTATAATGAAATGGAACGTAAATGGATGTAATATTATTAAATTATTGTTTAAGAGGAATGAAATGGCTCATAATGTAATACGGTGAAATGTTGTTTAGATGAAGAGTTTGTAATCTAATATAGTGTATCATTTTACATTCCATCCTAACACCCCCCCTCAAAATCGAAGTTTTTCGTTTTTACTATTTAGGATAGAATGGGATGTAATATGAAACCCTCCCCTTTCATCCCATTATATTCTATTCCATCATAAACCCTCCTCCCAAATGATAGAATAATATTACATTCTATTATAAACCCTCTTCCCAAATAATGTAATAATATTACATTCCATTTCATTCCATTAATAAACCCTCAACTCAACATACCCTTATGACCTATTCTAGTCATGGGTAATTCAGTCAATGTAACATAAAATATATGGAGGTAGTTATCCAGATAGATTCATCATCCTAAAGTAATTACAAAGAATGTTTCATTATTTTCGATTAGTATTGATTTGGGAAATCCTTAGCCAAGGAGAAATGATGTTTTGTAAATAGCTTACAAATATTATTGATTAAATCAATAACTAATGACAGAGAATTAATATGATTGAACTCAAAATAAATATTAATTTCATATTCTATGTCTAATCAGAACATTGTATAATGAAATAACGAAAAAAATTATGCATGGAAAGATTAGTCAAAATCACTTTGACATTCCTAAATATTTGGGTGGCTATTGTTAGACAATAATCTTGATTTATAGATATCAATTGTTTAACTAGAGAATTAAAAATAAATTAAAGGAGCTTAATTTATATAATCTTAAATATGATTTAGGGTTATAATTTTATCTAAATAACATTAGATTATGTTAGATAAATTAATATAATATAATCTTAATTTCCAAAATTTAAAGAAATTATTTTTCCTAATATAATTAAGATTAATAATTAGATTGATTCCTAATTAATTTTGGAAAAGGTAGTTTCTAAAATTTGAATTAATTAGTTTCAATTAGATTGAAATTAATTAATTAGACACCTTCAAATTAAAAAATGCTTTCTTAAATAATTAAGGAAGGTAATTATATTTATTTATTTCAACATGATTGAAATGAATTACATTTATTGATTTAATTAGCTTAGAGAATTGTTATTTTATTTATTTAGAAACTGTTTCTTTATTTATAAATAATATGTTTCTCGATTTATTATGAAAATATTTTTCTTGATTAAATTTTGAAAAATGTTTTCATTTATTAATATTTTTTAAAATATTTTCCTAATTTATTAAGGAAAATGTCTAATTAATTAGGAAATCAATATCTAAATAAATAATATAAATGACTTTCTTAATTAAATTTAAAAGTTTTTATTTAATTGTGAAAGTAGTTTCCTTTTAATATTAAAAAATATTTTTCTAATTAAGAAAAAGTAACTTCTAATTAGATTAGAAATAGTTTTTTAATTAGATTAGAATGTGTTACTTATATAATTTTGGAAAAGGAGTTTTTCTAAAGTATAATAACTAAGAAGCATAATTTATTGAAAATTTGTTTTAAATTGTTAAAGGAGTCAAGATAATTGGAAATAATTTTCAATTGGATTTGAAAACTATTTTCAAATCAAATTAAATATCTATTTAGAATTGGACCTTAGTTTATTTAGGATTTAATGAGTTTAATCTAATTTAATTTTTCAAGGAGATGGAAATATTATTTTAGATTATGAAGATCAATAAATATAATCAAATGAAGCTTGACATTTTATTCATATAATTTGATTATGAGTGCATAAGTTACATGCTTGAATATATATTTGATATATTATGCATATTAAATTATATGTTTTATATTTATGATATTTTACATGGAATTTTTTGTTTGAAGAGATGAACAATATTAAATCTAGGGGTGTTCAAGAAAACCTGCAAACCTGTGAACCAGACCTGAACCGCATGAACCGAACCTGTAAACAAGGTTAACCGAACCTGAAAAATCAGGTTCATGGTTCAGGTTCAGGTTTCTAACTTGCAACTCTAGGTTTAAACCTGAACTTGAAAGGCTGAAACACTCAAAAAAACTTATCATATATTTGGATATAATTTATAAGGATATTAATAATAATAAATTCACTAGTATTTACTATATTTATTCTTGAGTAAAAAAAGAAGAA
>JANKOE010000009.1:11527944-11545922 GCA_026284465.1 Erythroxylum citrifolium | reverse complement strand
TTGCAAATATTGACAATGATCTTGTTATGAAAAGATTTCAATCTATGAAAAGTAGGCGAGGATCATTGTAATTTTAGTTATTTTATATTCTTAATAAAACTTTATTTTTATTTAGTTTTGATATGCAAAATTTTTGTGAAATTTATATTTTATTTGGGCCCCCCTATTTTAAATTTCTGGCTCCGTCACTGTTTTGAACATGATTGTTGCCTTCCATTGTTATAAGAATAAACCAGAGTTTTGTTTATTGTTAGGCTTGTTGAGCAAATTCAAATCTGCTTTAACCCGAACATGTTTAGTCTTATGATAGTGGGTCCTAATTAACTAAATTTGTGTGATTTGGATGAACAAACTCATGATTACATGAATTTAGAGGCAGGGTTGAGACTAACATATAAAATATGTTTTGGAAAGAGTTATTGCCTAATGAATCTAGGAGTCATATGAGAGGTAATTGATAAAGTTATTATCTACCTAATTTAAGTTTAGTTGGTTTGTTGAACAACTTTATGATCAACTAAATTTGAATTGGATCCTAGCCCAATATAAAGATTAGAATAATCTTTCTGAATAGAAGTGAAGGATGTTATTTCAAATAAAATAGTCAAAGTAACTAAACACATACTTTTCTTACAATTATGTTTGTTCTAAATGAAATTTACCTTGTTTAGTATGGTTGATACTAAGTTAGTAAACCAAATTTCTTGGACATAAGATTATGTTTGAGAAGAGTTCTCAAAGTTAGAAAAGAAAATTGTATGCCCATTACATAATTTTGCTATAATCCATGTTGAGGATTTAGTGACAAAGTTTTAGAGATATGTCAAATCATATATATGACAAAATGTATTAACTTTTTGAGTTGTCTAATGTCTCATAAACTTTAATGACAATAAGTAAAATGCCATCAACACCATGATATTAAGATTCAAGAGGTTGCATGAAGTAAAGCTAAAAGATATAGCACCCTGATGAAATTGCATCATTTAATTTAGCCTACTAAAAGCATAATTATGGACTACAATTAAAGGCATTTGCTATATAATGGTAATAGTTATCATTAGAATAAAATGATTGAATGAATTTTCTTGTCTATATGTGATATGATAAAGATTATATGTACTTCTAATTCATACTAAATTTAGATTCAACATTATTATAATATTCAGTGTATGATAAGAAATATGTTGTTAAGTAAAAGTAGTTGATCTAACTTTATGCAAATATTTTGTATGTGATGGACCAAATGAGACTTATGCTTAACTTAAATAGCAATACAAAGTTGGATAATTACAACTATTCTTTTATGCCATGTTGGTTAAATCAACATGATAAGAATCATAAAGTTACATATAAGGATGTATGTATCCTTTTGGTTATGAATCGTATGAAACCTATGAAACTTGTTAAGTTGAAGACAAACCAAATTAACTTTTAGTGAAAGGATGATGAAGGTAATTAATTGTTAAATTTATACATGTGATATATTAGATAGAATAACAATTCATAAAAAGGATGATACTTATATTTCATTATATTACTAATGACTTTATGTGTTATAGCCAAATGCATTAAAAGAAATGTTGATTTAAAAATTTCAAAAGTTCCAATTGTTTAAATTTAAGTAGAATCAGATAAGATTGTTGTGGTGATTTTTAAATTTTTGGTTATCTGTAAGGAATGAGATTCTCTAGTGAATACCTTCATAATAAAATTCTATAAGAATATGGATTTATGTAAGGAGGAAAATACAACATGAGATATTGTTGATGCAATATTATTTTTCCTATGGCTATGCCTAGTGCAATAACTTACCTTCAATAACTCCAATTGAATCAATTAGCAAGATTTCATATTAGATATGAAACGCTAAGCCTTTGAAAGAGTCAAAGTTAATGATTTAAAGATGTGGTGCTTAACTAAAGCATGTATTATCCACTAAGTTTAGAACTAAATTGGATAATAAAAGGTTTATAAGATATCCAAAAGGTTGGATATAATCTTACAAACTCATTAAACAAATTGTTTTTTTCAATGTATATTTATAGAATAATGGTTCTCAAGATAAGTAATAGGAATAAGATGAAATTTGAAAAGTTCAAATCTCATGACAATACACTCAATTGGAACTAGTGCCTTTGTTAATACATTTGATATATAGTTGAAAGGCTATGAAATGTTAAAAGATTCATTTTCATGATAAATTCAAAGTGTTTGTTTTAGAGATGATTGTGAATTGATCATGTCTACAAGAAGGTTAGTAGGAGTATATTTGTCCTCTTAAGTGGGAGTATGTAGAGACATATTGCTCACAGAGAACAATAATTCATATTTTCATTAGTTGAAAGTATAATTGTCTAAGACCAACTCTTGTTGGATATGAAAAGGTAATAACTTAATTCTGGGAATTAAATCCATATAGATAGATTGGAAGTTATTTACCTATTCTAAGTCTAAATATATCTATAACGTATTAAAGATGTTTAGTATTTAAGATTTCTAATACTTGTGAATTATTAAAGATATCCATTATTATATGTATGAGTTGATATTTTAGTTCAAGGTTATATGGATATTAACTTTAGAAGTAAATCCTAATTAAGGTCTATTTTACTTGGAATAATGTCATTTTAATATTGAAAAATTTTCTTATGTAGCAATGGTTGCTAATTAAGCTATAATACATTTTTCATTTAGTGGAAGTGATTAATTGGATCAATAAGTTCTTTAATGAACTTGATTTAGTTCCTTGCAATGTTCAAAACAGTAATGTACTATGGAACATTAGAGACATTGGATATGTAAAAGGAGCTAAGGTCTCATCAAAGATCCAATAATGTATTTAGGTAATTTCTTTTAATTATGATGTTAATTGATATGAAATTTGTAAGATTTAAGCAAGTTCTTACTATAGATTCCCTTATAGCATTCTCTTATTATGCAATTATCCTAGGAGTAACATGATCATCATATGGTTATATGATATAAAATACTTAAACGATTAGCTCAATGTGAGTAGGAGATTGTTGGTTTATACCTTACAACCAATCAGTTTAGTTGTAGTTTAGTGACAAAATATTTCAAGGCATTATTTATTTTGTACATATTTAGATGTATACGATAAATTCCATGGGATAATTATACATTAAAAATGGAATTATTATAAGATTCATATTGCATTTATGTATTATTCCTAAATTGTTCATATTCATTATTCTATCAAGACTAGACATTAATATAATGTAAAAAGACTAGAACACGTTATATTTTTTTATATAAAGGAAGTAGTCAATATTAAAGAAAAAGTATAGAGAAATTTAAACAAATGTATAGATTCTTATTAGAGAACAAGTTCACCGAGCGAACAATATATAAGAAATCCATTTGACTTGAGATTTCGAAACTTATCTTGTATACGAATTTCTGTGTTTTGATACTACTTATGAACTATTCTAATCATGGGCAGTTCAGTTAGTAGTCATTAGATGTAGCTTGAATTATATGAAGGTAGTTGAATAATCAAGATATGATTCATCACCCTATAGCAATTAGGGAGAATGTTTCATTGTTTTCTATTAGTATTAATTCGAAAAATCCTTGGCAAAGACGGAATAACGTTTTGCAAATAATTTACAAATGTCATTAATTAAATCAATAGTTCATGGTAGAGAATTAATATGACTGAACTCAAAATTGAATAGACATTAATTATATACTTTATGTCTAATCAGAATATTATATAATGAAGGAATTGAATTATACAAAAAAATTCATATATAAAAAGTTTAGTTGGAACTACTTTTTATACTTTAAATTGCTTTTTCGATGATTTATAGACCTTACTGATGAACCTGGTTATTTAATACTCCTAGTATCTTAACTTGATTGGCCCATTGGCATATTTCAAGAAATTGAAAATTTCTCCTAAAATATATTGCAAAATCATGCGTCAATAAGTAACCTTGCAACACAATCACATTCATTACTTCTAAGCAACTAATAATTACGAGAGGCATTGTTATAAAATTGATCCTTGTTAGTAATTACAATCATTCCATGTTACAAATTAATACGTAAAACCTAGCAAATCCCAATCCTTTTGTTAAAAAGCAAACTAGAAACAAAAAACCCAAAAAAAAAAATCAAGAACGAACATAATTTTCAACTCGACACTATGAATCGTGGTTCAATGTGTTTAATCTATTCATTGATTTGATAAATTCCAATTCTAACAATATTATGTTCACATAAACACCTCAATGGGACAAGCAAAATTCAAGTATATTGTTCATTTTCATTGTCTTATTTATTTTGTTTTATCAATTAATAGATCGACGCCCTCAAAGGGTGTAGCTAGATGGTTGAGAGCGGAGTTTGGCTTCGGTTAGGTTCCAGGTTCGATTCCTTACTAGCCCCTCTTGTAAGAGCCTGGAGTAGCCAGGGTTTTACCTATGGGTGGAGAACTAGTGAGGCCCTCTGTGATGGGGTGTAGCCGCTTGACCTTGACCCTCTGCTGGGATGTAGTCACTTGACCTTCTGAGAGGTGAGCCCGCTTAACCTGCCTGTGAAATTTTCTCGAATCAAAAATAAAAATAAAAAAAAAAATTAATAGATCGACCACCTTATTTATTGGGCATGTATGGAATCGTAGGCAATGGTGGACCAGAAGTACCTTGCTTACCTTGGGCAAGAAGCCATTTATCATCAATGACATTGGGTGGTGTCGTTAGGCAAAAAGCCTTTTTACTTCTATGCTTCAGGGCTAGGAAACATCAATCTTTAATTTAACAAATTAAACGGATGGAAGGAAGTGTGGTTCCCTTGAGTTTCGTAGAAGGCGAGCTGAGTCGGTCTGCTATGTGAACCCGACCAAACCCGAGTTAACCGGTGCAGGACGAGAAATTTAATGCAATGATTGACTAATTTGGTTAATATTTTTTTTTTGGTTAGTATTTGCTTGTATCATTTACATACATCACATCATCACCCTTTTAATATAACGAGATCAATAAAAATCAACCGGACAATAAGGACCACTAGTTTAAGCTATTTTGAATTTTTTATTCACTTATCTTGCCTAAATCCTTCAGTGTTGACTCAATCACATTTTATCTATTTTAATGCCGGTGGAACTTTTAAAAAATAGATAATCACTTTTTTCAGCACAAAACTTTTTTAAGAAGAAAATGAGTATTTGAATGTAAAATAAAAAAATACTTTTTTAATAAATATAACTTTTTTGACAGCTAAAATACAACTTTTTAAGAGGCTCAAATTTAAAGGTTCTTAAAAAAGCACTTTTTCAGCAATTTTTTCAGATCAATTAATGAGTCTATTTTTTAGTTTCTTTTGCCCTTATGTTTTACACATAATTTCTACAATATCCACAAACTCATCTTCACGTTTATTTTGAGAATTATATAATATTATTTAGCTTTTATATATGTTTTAATATTTATTTTTATGTTAGTTTTACTTATGTTATAATCCATATAAAAGATGTGGATAGATATATTTTCATTTATGCTTCATATGGTTTAAAATTATATAATAATTAATATATTGTGTTTTGCATATTGTTTAATATACTTTAAATAATATTTATATGCATAAATAAATTTTATTATAAAATAAAATATAGTTAAAATTAAAAGTACTTTTTATTTTTATATTGTCAATAGTCTACTGTATGAAGCTCTTTCAAAAAGTTATTTTTAAATGACAACCAAACAGTCAACTGACTTCTTAAAAAGGCTCTTATCAGAAAGGCTCTATTGGTATAAGCTCATCTAAATAGGCACTTAGTTACAAATCAAATCTTCTGTTTCAGTTACTCTGTTCCAACTTCATTCTAAATCTCATCCATACATTTTTTGTAAACTCTATAAAAATGTATAGATAAGATTTAATAAAACATGATAAGAATACCATAACCAAAACAGAATATCTGGTATCGTTTAATTACCGCATCCAAACATGGAGGAAGGAGGGAACAAGAAAAAGAAAACTAATTTCCTATAATACTTTTGAGGGAAATTATTTAATGGTGTTGCACGGATTGTGACTAATCTATCAAATATTAACATTCAAAGCGCTAATAATGATATTATTATAAGTAGCAATGAGTACAGAGGTAAATTCAAAATGAATATGAAATTGCACATTCATCTTGTCATTGAATTTCTGCAACGTACAGGAATAACTGAGGCTCCCTTTTTAGATAAGGTACAGTAGCCGAAGCTAAAGCAAAACTATCTTGTCTAATGACCAAAGCTCGGTGCGATGAACAGTGACTGACGAGTAATAGAAATATAGAATACAATCAAAACCTAGATGTTGGAAGACATGGCAACATGAAAATGGCTTTAGTCGTATTTGATCTTTGAAGTGTGCGCAAATCTGGAAGGTGATTGCCAAGTTGTTTTGGGTGATCTTTTGCAATGGCATGCGGAGTAGATAGTTGTGTATTTTCATCGACCAAAATGTCTATAACAGGATACTGAAATGTCACTTTTGAGACGGAATCTTTTATTTTATTTAATATTATGATGTCTTATTCTGATCAATAAATTTCAGATATTTATTTATATAGATCATGCGTTTATTTATGCAAAACTCGTATAAATAAATGATTGAGATTAATAAAACAAAATAAGACACTATAATATTAAACAGATAATACGATTGTTTGGCCACCGACTTACAGTTTCAACTTTCAGGACAGGGAGAATACGGTTATTTAGGTGCTTTGACGTCCGAGGCGCGGGACCAGCAATACCCTCTCCTCCGCCTTTTACGGAGAAAGTGAAAGGGGAGTTTGGGTTTGTATTCCACTTCTGAAAAATAATTCATAATTCAAGGGATCATACATCATAGGCAGTTTTTTTTTTAATTTTTAGTTTTTAATTTCTATTTTTCCATCTATAAAGACTCATCATAGCCCAACCCATGTCCTCCCCTTTTCTTCCTCCTGCCCTTTACCTCTCTGATTTCGCTTTTATCAACCAAACATTGTTTTGCTTTCCATTTGGACCAACAAGTCATCCATATTATAGCCAAACATCTGCCCTTCTGCTTTTGCTTTCTCTGTGTTTCCATTTCACATAAATTAACAGCTCTACAATTGGATTGATCTCCAAGTGAGTTTCCCAATTCTAGTTTTCAATCTTCTGGACTGAAACATGGAAAGTGAGTTCTTCCTAAATGCAGGAGTCCCCCCACCAACATTGCAATTTGAGCCAACTTCAATTTCATCAATGTCCCCTTGGCACTCGCTTTCTTCGGCTATGGAGATTCAAGCTAATGAATTCAATTGCTCAACTGAACAGTCACCGGATCTTTTTTACAATCCCAACTGGGAAAAGTCAAAGGATCAAAGTCTCCAATTTGACTCTGCTCTAAGCTCAATAGTGTCCTCACCAGCTGGTTCCAATTCTAACATGTCCAATGACAGCTTCATAATCAGAGAACTCATCGGAAAATTGGGAAATATAAACTCAACTAGTGAGTTTTCGCCTCATTCTCGGCCGATGTTAGCAACTTCCTACCTCACTAATGGCAATAACAGCACTAATACTTCGTGTTATAGTACTCCTCTGAATTCACCACCTAAAGTGAACTTGCAGGCAATGAACCAGTTTTCTAAAGAAAACATGAACTTTCCTAGTTTGGAAAACTCGCTGCCGTTGAATTCCAGTGTAGCAGAATTCATGGCTGATCCTGGATTTGCTGAGAGGGCTGCGAGGTTCTCTTGCTTTGGTACGAGAAGTTTTAATGGTAGAGCCCGCCAGTTTAGTCTGAACAACGCCGAATTGTGCAATTCATTGACAGCAAACGGGAAATTGCCGCGTGTCTCAAGTAGTCCCTCTTTGAAGACGCTTGGATCTCAAAAGGGTGTCAACAATTCGTCTTCACAGGATCCATCAGACCGGGTAAATTGTTCACAAGAGGAGTCCTCTGTATCTGAGCACTTGCCCCAAAGAGAAGCTAGTTTAAAGGTCTCCATTGAGTTGAATTCCAGGAAAAGAAAGTCAGTTTCCAGGGGAAAAGCTAAAGAACCAGCAACAGCCACAGTCACCAACCCCACGAAGGTACGGAACATGAAACTTTTCTTGGCTTATGAAGCCAATTTTGGATGCTGAGAGTTGACAATCTTTTCTTTAGGAAACTGAAATTAATGATGATTCTAGCACAAAAAGAAGCAAAACGAATGAAAATGTTAAAACAGATGACGAGGCAAAAGCAAGCGGTGATGAGAAACAATCCAAAACAACCTCAAAGCCACCAGAGCCTCAGCCTCCTAAGGACTATATTCATGTCAGAGCGAGGAGGGGTCAAGCGACCGATTCTCATAGTCTTGCTGAAAGAGTGAGAATTACAAACCACCTGAAAAACTTTCAGCTCAAATTATGAATTTAAACGTTGACCGATTTGTGTATTTTAGGTTCGACGAGAAAAAATTAGCGAAAGAATGAAGCTTCTCCAGGATCTCGTCCCTGGTTGCAATAAGGTATGTGTGGCACTGGCGATTGCAGAAATTGAGATTGCCCCTAAATTTTGAAAATGGCTAATGTATGATTGAATATTCCTGGCATATCCAGATCACTGGAAAGGCCCTTATGCTGGATGAAATTATTAACTACGTTCAGTCATTGCAACGCCAAGTTGAGGTAGATAAGTCGTCATCATTAATTATTATTACTTTTGTTTTTGTTTTGCTGCAAAAGCCTAACCATTCATTCGTTTTGGGCAGTTTCTCTCCATGAAGTTAGCTTCGGTGAATACCAGGCTGGATTTCAACATGGACCCCCTTGCTCCAAACGATGTGAGCTATTTTTTGAATCGCAGCTTTTTGTTTTCTGCTCTTCTTCTAAATTTTGATTTCTTTGATTTTTGCTTTTAGAAATACCACTCAAACAGCCCATTGCCAAATCCAGTTTTCCCGTTAGATTCCTCGGTATCAGCCATCTTCGCCCACCACCATCACCAAAATCTAGCACTGCAGACCAACATTTCCAGTGGGAAAGTGACTTCGTGCGATGCTGGACTGTCAAATATGCCCTTACCTCCACTTGGTGGATTTAACCAAAGCTTTCCTCAGGTAATTTACTTTTTGACAGTTCCTCTATTTCCCTTTTGTTCTTAATCTGAATCTGCTAATTTTACTGAATGTGTAGTTCTGTGAGGATGATTTGCAAACCATTGTTCAAATGGGTTTTGGCCAGAACCCCAAGATCGACACAACAACACTGCAATCGCAAAGCTTCACTGGTATGGTACAGTGCAACTGATAAAATCAATTCACGAACAAGAAAAGTGTAGTACATAACTAGAGTTCGCTCGATGCAGGTTCAAATCAAGTACCCCACACGAAAATTGAGATCTAGTTTCCATCATTCCGCCCGGAAATGAAGGTCCAAGGGAAGAAGACTCTGCAACTGACAAGAAAATTAATTAGGAATCATTTTTATCCTACGGTCAATGAAGAGGATAAAATTTTCCTTTATTTTTTATATTTTGTTACCCTTTTAGTTTTCTTCGTGGAGTTCTCTTGAAAAGCATCCACTGTAAAATATTTAGTGTACAATTATGCATTTTGGTGCAAATTGTTGTAAAGCACCACATGTACGATAAGATAAAAGCTAATCGGATGGAAGAAAATTTCAGTCATCCCATCTGCTTTTCTTACTGCAGACTCCAGTACAAAGACATAATACCAACTGACCTGGTTGGCGATTTCTTGTTAAATTTCTACAAAGGGTCACATCAACAAAATCGCTGCTAGATCTCATAATCTTCTTGATTTGATCTCTTCTTACGTTGTAACCAGCTGTATATGTTGGTGGCTTTATGTAAAAAGTCTAATATGAGTGATTAAGACGTATGGATATCTTTGAGCTGGGGTCGATCTTGCATGAGTCCTGCCACACTCTATGGCTCCTGTAATTGTCATCTATCATCCAAAGTTACAAGCTTTTCTTTTCAACCAAGGAAAAGGATTGGCGGTTGGAACTACTCCTTTAAAAATGGTTTACCCATATTTCTAATGATATGTGGCAGCATCAAAAGAATCCCAGGTTGGCAGTGGCGACACTGTGTCTGTCTAGACCCAATGAATCAATGTCACACTCACTTTTTAAAAACCCCATTTTGTTAATGGCAGTGGAATTCAGGTATGTAAAGACAACCTCTTAGAAATAGATTATATAATCTTTGTTTAAGAAAAGATTTGTGAATTGAGTTCTATTATTGGTCTGCAGCTCTGTGTATTTTAATCACCAGAAAGATGCTATGAATGTGGTGAATAGTTGCAGAACATGTCTATTATTTATATGTAGTCGCTCTCTGATTGGAGATGTTCATGTGACAGTCTGTCTTTATAAAGTTGTCTAGCGGCAATCTTAAAACTGCGTGTATAAGAAGGGATTAGTTTAATCTGTCAAGGTCAAGGACTTTGATGTGTTTTATTCGTCCTTCAAACCATTGAAATTACAACGATAAATGTAACCTGACAAGACTTCCAGTCTGGTAACCAAGCTTAGGAGTAGAAACCGTGTCTGAACCTGTGAGAATCATGCTAGCTTCGCTCTCGGTTAATTGTAAACGAACGTCAATCAAGTGCCAATTATGCAAAGTAAAACCTGCGTTCGCGCTGGTTAGTGAATATATAAAATCAATTAAGTTGGCCTTACACAATAGTTTAATCTATTGTGATTAAACGATTACTTAACGTGGTATCAGAACCTTTGTGACCAAATGATCGTAAGTTCAAATCCTACCACCTACCTATTATTTAGCACAAGGTAGAGTGAGCATTTGCAAGTTTCAAACTCAAAAGACTTTCACTTAAGGGGGTGTGTTAGTGAATATATAAAACCAATTAAGTTGGCCTCACACAACAGCTTAAGCTATTGTGATGAAACGGTCAATTAACAAGTTTCAGGGTTTTAAAGTGCACTTACTGTACAACTTTTTTAAGTCTACAACTTAAGTCTTAACCATTGACATCCATCACCTCCCATGTACCTGGTTTCTTTTCCGTATGTCTGCTTCAAAACCCTACATTGAGAAAAAGCTGTAAATTTTGGAGACTAACGCAAAACAGCCAGTATTATTCCAGGATATTTGTCGCGTCAATGTGTTTTACGTTTGTTTGTTTTATTTTTACAAGTAAGGGAAACGAAAATTACCTCGTAAAAGAAATACCATAGGCATCAGCCTATGCAATCAAGGAGAGGACTTCAGAAATCTCATCTCAAACTTGAAAATTTGAAACAATGCCATGATCCAATTTAGCTAGACAATCTGCTGCAAAATTACCTTCCGAAGCACATGCCTAATAAAGCAACCCCAATTCCTAGCAAGTAACGCTTGAATATCCATAACCAAAGCAGACAGGGGATGTGAAGAGACAACACCACAAATCATCATCCGCATCGCCTCCATGTTATCAGATTCTACAACTACTTGCCGAAAATCACGATCTCACGCAAAAATCAAACTATCTCGAATGGATCATAACTCCCCAACTAAGATAGTTGAAAAACCAATTCAAAATAAATATCCCCTAGCCAACGACCAAACGAATCAATCAACAACCCTCCACTACTAGTCTGCTCAGGATTAACAATAAAACTGCCGTCACAATTTAACTTCACCCAAACTAGATGGCAGCGCAGTTTAACTAATCCAACGCCTCACATCTTAAAATTGCGGTTGTGAAACAAAAGTCAGGAACACCTCCATTGCTATTGCTACCAGAACTACCAGTGCACTTATGTTTGTGTTGCAAATGTGTAGTCTTTAGGTCTCTCAGTAGCCACATTACAGGTAAATTGTCTAAATCAAGTCCCGAAAACCATGTCCTTAATGGGAGGAAAAGCTTCGGGTCTCAGCGAACCAGCATCAGGTATGTTTCAAATCAAGTAAAAGATTGGCCCTACCCTAAACACAAAGAAAGAGTGGGTAGGAGAGGTTTACATATCAAGGACAACTATGGTTGGTTTGTAGGGTATTGCAATTATCATTAGGGTAGGTGCCCTAATCTGTGACTATTCTCTCACCCTCTGTTACGTATTTATTTAATATTTCTCTTTTACCTTAGTAAGATGTTAGGAGTCGTTGTTGGTGATGTTTTCCATTTTAGTGGGAAAATGGAAACGAAGGAACAGAAGAGTCCAACAAGGCTAGGCTATGAAAATGAATAAACCCATCATTTGCTCTACCAACTACTTTCATTATCTCATCTTATGCTCTCCAACTGTAAGCGCGTTTCAGTTTTTCTACATTTCTAAGGAACCCCACCATCTAGTCTCATTTCTTTCCTATATTTCTGCTTGTTTTATTTGATAAAATCAAAGATCACTTGTAAAATTTCCAATTGTTACATAGTCAAATATTGATGTTTAAGGGAGATAAAACCTTTTAATTTATGCAATTTAGTATATATATATAATAAACAATAATAATAATATTTCTCCAAAAAATTAGCAAGTCAATAAATTTTAAGTAATTGACGAAGACGACTCGAGGAGATTCTAGAAGATTTACGCAAGAATTATAATTTTTTTAAAAAGTGAAAATCTAAGAACCACTAATTGTTTAAAATGTGAAATGAATTTGAGGGCACAATTAATTTGAAACATTACTTGAAGTAGTCTTTTAAAAAATAGCTGACCGAATTGAATCAACTAATCTAACTGGCTCCTAACCAAACAAATATAGTAACTGTTTGACTATGTTTTTTTGTTGTTGTCTTAAATTAGGGTATCTACCGGTAGATTCAGTGACTAATCTCCTCGTTGGTTTGTAAGCACCTCACAGTGTGAGATAGCTAGCTCAAAAATTTAAGGCTATTCTATGTCTTAGATCAGGGTATTTACCGGTGGATCCAGTGACTGATCTCCTCGTTAGTTTATAGACACCTCACAATGTAAAATAGCTGGCTCAACCCAAAACTAAGAATTAAACCTCCTAATCTTTGTTATGAATGGATGAGTCCTGTTTAAGTATGCTCTTTAATTAGCATAAAGGCCACCAACAAACACACCCCTTTATATTTTCCTCGTATAGACCAGAACAAAACTCTTTTTACCATCAAATGGTTTAAGTGGAGACCACGAGGGGACAGGACCGATGCACTTTCCTCTTTTCCTGTGTTCTAAGCTTTTCACCACGTGAGAAGCGCAACTTCTATACAGAAAACCTTTTGATTTTACTTTCGCCGCCGTATATAACAATATTTATTTTAAGGTCCATAAATACAGTCTTATTCCAATGTAATCTGTCCCAACTTGCAAAGTCAAAAGTTATCCTGAATAGAACAGATCTAACTTGAAACCTGTTCACCCTCATTTGGGCTATTCCTGATAAAGCCTTTAACTAATTAAAAGGGCTTTTCAATATAGAGATGTTTTGCAGTCCAATGGGTAAAGTGCCAAGCTCTCCTTTCTCCTTAGGTAGGCAAGTCACTCTATTTAAAATTTGCTATTGATTTGGTATTAGTGTTCTTGACCAGTTGAATCTCCTTATAAGTTATTCAATGGTCCTAACAATATTAATAGGAAACATTACATGGGAAGATCAATATACATGGAGGTTGTTCAACACTCAAGTGACTATTTGGATTCTTCCTATAAGAGAGAAGCTTCTATTATACCAACTTGTAATTATTTTTCTTTTCCTTTCAACCAGTGGATGGAGTTCTTAATAAGAGGGCATTTTAAAAGAAATATAGGAATCCTCAAGTAAGTAAGAGGGGCTTAGAGCCTTTCAAACCTATTATACAAGTGATCTAGTTGGATAGACTTTGATCACCAAATGAAATGAACAATTGGCTTTTAACTTTGTTGATAGAGAGGCCTTATAACTTGTTAAAGGTGTTCAGAGCAATCATAAGAGCACTAAATGAGTTAGGATCTACTTTAGAGAAGATGATTAGATGCTTTGCAAAGATAGTTTAGTGATTCTTAAGTTTTTACATTTTGAATGGAATTTAAAATTCTTCTTTTAGTTAATCACATTCTTAATAAGCCTGATTAAGACCTCCATATTTCGAATGAAGAGGTAGGGTGAAAGTGGATCCCTTTGCCTAAGTCCGTTAGCTCCCTTTATAATATTAGAAGGTTTTCTATTAAATAAAACACTATAGGAGGTTGTAGCAACATATTTTTCAATCTAATGAATGAATTTAGCAAGGAATCCAAAATGACTTGGAGAGTTCAAGATGAAGTTCTAATTCAATGAATCAAAGGCCTCGTGGAAGTCTATCTTTATAGCATATTTCTTACTAGATGGCTTCTTATTATAATTTTTAAAACGTTCTTAAGCTAACAAGATGTTATCCTTAATTTCCCATTTTAATAAAAGTACCTAGTGAAGGAACAACTAATTGAGCCATTGCTGTTTTAAATTTGTCAGTAATTAGCTTGGAGATAACTTTGTATACGGTATTGCAACAATATTTTATTAATTTAGGGGCTTGTACCTTATGTACAAGGCAAATAAAAGTCTTTTCTTCAAATCCCCAATATTCTGTCTTTATTAAAGAATTCCAAAAATGCCTTATTAGCCAATGTTGGTGTGCGGAAAAATTTTTTAAAAAGAAAAATAGCAATTAATATTATCAAGTCTGTTGCTTGTTTTAATGTATGCAATATCGTAAGTATACGGATCGTATATTATAGTACATAATATATCGTTCCTAAGAGGATTGGATTAGTCACCTAATAATTTGAATGCACTTTGTCTAATGTGATAAAAGATTGAATAAATAAAAATTAAAATAAATAAACTAAAATCAACTAAACTAATAAAACTGAATAATTGAACCAGTAAAGATTGCAATAAGAGCTAAGTTAATCAAATAGAAACTTAGGAGTTATTCTGTCCTTGTTTTGTTATCCTTTGCCTTATTAATTCAATTATGCTCGATATATCTAAAGATTTTGATTACCCTCTCTTAAGATCTAACCAAGTAATCCTAATTGAAATAGATAACAAATGAGTTAAAATCTTATGATTCTAAAAATTGCTCCTAACTACTTAACTGAATTTGAAGCAACCCTATAGATAATTAACTCACAATTAAGATCTCTCTCAATTGCTTATTAACCTAATATTTTTAAGCCTATTAAGGTACTAACTCTCGTTGTGTAACTTAACACACATAAGTTTGATTCAATCTCTCGATTTCTTATTAAGTATGAGTTTATCAAATACCACAAAGCAACACTATATTGAATTCAACAAGATAAAAATAAAACAAAATAATTCAAGAATAAACCTTAATATAGATTTAGAATTCCATAATCATGTTTATAGCATAACTATTTAGAATTGACATCCAGGGCAATGAAATATAATAAGAAAATAATAAATAATCTTAAAAGCCTTGATTTGGATTTTCTAGAAAGTTGGAGTTGACTTGAGGTTTCCACTATTTGATCTTCTTTTATATGATGTGTAGACTATTTTCGTGTTTTTTCTCTTTCTTTTTAGGTGTCTCTGATGACTCTCATCGCTCTTTCTAAATTCAATCACTTCTAATTTGCCTCTCTTCATGTAGCCTTCTTAATATCCTTATATATTAGCAAACTAGAGGTTCTAAGATATACACAATCACTTACACGATCATTTAGGTGATTGTGTATCTAAAAAGACACCTCAATTTGTGACATTATATGGTTACAAAGACTTACAAAGGCAACATACGCGATCGTGTATGTCAACATACATGAGCGTGTAACTCCACACATAAAAGAACTGTGTCTTTGATGTTTCACATGTTTACAGTGACTTATATGGTCACTGCACATGATCGTGAATCTTCGCAATTGCTCTAATTCTTCTACTCTATGCCATTATTTCACCTAAATACATCTCCTTTTGCCTTATAAAGACAATTATTACCTAAAAACACACATGAAGCAAATTAAGTACCAAACCTACTATAAATGTAACACCCCACTCCTGCAGGACCAGAACTCGACATCGTGGGTGATATCCAAATCTGTGCCTTGCGAGGGTGGCATGCTACTGCGCTCAATTAGTCAATTTTTTTCTTTTTTTAAATCAAATGTGAAGAAACTAGTAAACAATTTGAGCCTGCTTTATTTTGTAAACATTCTCAACCATAACAACACAATCAACAAAATTTCAATAACCTTTTGGGGCCCATCACAACTATAACTGTTTTATAGCGATAATGACTTTATATTACAACATAACTCTATTTGTATACACATGGTGCAAAAATTTTGGAATCCTTTATTGCTAAAAAAATTGCAGAATAAAAATTTGTACAAAATAATAAAATATATAATGCAAACGCAAACTGATCCTGACCTTTATCTTTCACTTGCATGCAGTAGGTATACGCCCGTTTGTCTAACGGGGTACTCTTCAAAGCCTGAAAAATAATTGCAAATTTTGGATGAGTTTTGCGAACTGATTGAGTGACTATCATCGATGGCTCACTCAATCACATAACACATAATTCACTTCATTACACATTTTACACTTCACATCCAATATAATTTAATGACTCATATTATACATATGTAGTGCACATGAAACTCACTTTCTATTTGTTATTTTGTTGTGACCGAATGCCTAAACTGTCCCATATAGGGCTCATTGATAACTGTCCCTTATCCACTTGGGGGATACAGAGCTCATTAAACGTTGAGCCTGAGGCTCTGATACTTTTGAGCTCGAAGCTCATTTTCACTCGTTGAGCTTTAAGCTCTGATCGGTGGCTACTCTGGTCACAACAGCCATTATATTACATGCATTCATGAAATGGAATGCATCACTTACATTTGCATAAACTCATTCATTCCCATATCACCAGACCTTAGTCTGGTATTCAACATTAGAGTTGAGAATTCACACTTTCATTTATATGTAATTCACATTCAGATCACATTTAACAATCACATTAAGTACACTTAGTTCATCCAATTCACATTCAATGAGCACTTCGATATCCCAATCAAACATCACATCATCGGACCTTCTGTCCGGAACCCAACATAATCGATCACATTCATATAATTAGTCAATATTCAATCAATAAAAAAATCCAATCAAAACAAACAATAAAATGAGACCATCTCGGTCTACTCACAATACGCTCCAGGTTAGCAATTGATCCCAAGATCTGGAAACTCCTTAATGTGAACGCTTATCCTGCACATCGACATTATGTCGTACATACATTGCACATACATTAATACTTACACAATTATGAGCATTCATGTAATGCACATGTGTGTATATAGGATATGTACAATGCATGTTCATGACAATCCCAGGTATCTTTCCTTTAATACATCACAAAGTCATTCTTATATGAAAACTAGACTAAGTATAATTCATACTTAGGTTTATGCCTCACTAAACCCATTAAAATCTCCGTTCCTTTCTCATCAACTCACTTCAGAAAATTTTCCAAATCACACTTTCGGAGTCTATTTTACATAGTAAATCTAATAAGGTAATTGGCAAAATTGAGCAACACTTCCTTCAAGAAAGTTGTACTCCAATGTCTTAAGTTTCTATTGCCACCAAAATCACTCAATTTGGTTCAATAATTTAGAAGGTATGCCTCAAACATTTTCGGACTGTTCTTGTCCAAAAATAGTGTACTATACCCAACTTCCATCTAGAAATTTGATATCTTAGAGATTGAATCATAATTCGACTTCTTGAAACAATTTGTAGATCTATATCTCTAGGTTACTCAAATTTTAAAAAGTAACCTCATTTGGAATCCTATAGATCCAGATGTAATCAAAACACTGCAGTACGCTTAGTAAAAAGAACCCTCTTTACACTGTTCCAACAGATTCCCACACTTCCATTTGGTCAATATTTTTGGTTCAAGAATCACCTCATTTAGAGGTCGGATGATGTAGTTATGGCCAAAAGAATCAACTATGTCTATGTCCTCAATCATTTCAAACCTACTTTGGCGC
>JANKOE010000009.1:11490920-11504506 GCA_026284465.1 Erythroxylum citrifolium | reverse complement strand
GGTAACATTTAAAAAGTGTACACAATTCAACCCCCCTTCTTGTGTGTTTAGTTATCAGTTTATTAACTTGTGATTCATTTCAAGTTGCTCCTCTCTAAATTATCAATATGCTCAAATGGTGTATTCTAAGGCCAATTTTGCATGCAATATGGATGCTCTCACATATAACTTGGTGCCTAAAATTCAAAATTGTAATGGTTACCCCACAAATGTCACAACACAATATAAATATCGATTATGCTTACGTGTTACTTGGAATACTCCCTACATTCCTTATTAACAATGCATTGGAAAGTTTCCCAACTTAAACCTCCAAGTTATGAAGAGAAGAGGAGTGGTTCTTCATTATTTGGTCAAATTTGGCTTCCATCCTCTTCTAACTTTCATCTTGGCTGTTGAACTTGGAGCTTAGCACATCCATTAACTTGTCTAATTTGGAATCTAAGGATCCCAGCCTATCCTGCTGAAAACTTGGTGGACTTTATGCTCTTATGTTATTTCCTACATTGTTAATATAAGAATAATTTGAGTAGTTCTGACACCCAAGATTATATATGTTAAAGTAACTCACATCCATTTCATATTGCCTCACTGGGTTAAAAGAAAAGGCCTAAAAGTTGCTCAATTACTCCTTGTTATTCTTGTTGTCATGCACCTACAATCACACAATAAAAGTATTACATTCTTTAAATAAAAAGAATTCAAATAGAATAACATGCAAAAATTTTAATTCCCCGGCAACAACGCTAAAAACTTGTTCCTTAGTAGTATGACATAAAAGAGAAGGGTATTATGATTTTATCTTATCTATCAGGGGCCTGTTTTAGCGTCACAAACTTTTTTGTTTTCATACTGGAGGGCTCTTAATACTATTGAAGTTATGAAAGAATACAAAAAATCAAGATTTATTTATTTATTATTATTATTATTATTTCAAATAAATCTTTATTGGTTATACCTGCTAATTTTTATGAAGAGAATGAATCTTTTTATCGACAGATAAGAAAAAAATGGTTTTGGATCTCCTGTGGGAATGATTTGGAAGATTTGAAAAAAAAAAGAATGGTATTTGTTAGCAACAACATAATGGAGGCAATCAATCAATATGGATTGATCCGAAATCTTATTCAAATCCAATATAGCACCTATAGGTACATAAGAAATGTATTGAATCAATTCTTCTTAATGAATAGATCCGATCTCAACTTTGAATATGGAATTCAAAGGGATTTTCAATGTATGCAATACTGCAAATATACAAATTGTATATTTTAGTACACAACATATTATTCCTACGAGAATTGGATTGGTCACCTAACAATTTGAATGGAATTTGTTTAAGGTAATAAAATATTGACTTAAAAATTAAAATAAATTAACTAAAATTAAAATAAACTAATAAAACTGAACAACTGAACCAGTAAAGAAAGTAATAAGAGTGAAGTTATTCAATAATGGAAACTTAGGGGTTATTATATCCTTGTTTTGTTTTCCTTTTGTCTTATTAATTCAGTTATGCTTAATCCTAGATATCCAATGATTTTGATTTCCCTCTCTCAAGATCTAACCAAGTAATCCCAATTGAAATAGACAACAATTGAGTTGAAATCTTTTGATTCTCAAAACTACTCCTAACTATTCAATCAGATTTGAAGAAATCCTATCAATAATTAACTAAAAATTAAGATCTCTCCTCAATTGCTTATTAACCTGATATTTTTAAGTCTATTAAGGTACCAACTCTTGTTGTTCAACTTAACACCGATAACTTTGATTCAATCTCTCGATTTCTTATCACGTATGAGTTCAAAAAATACCACAAAGCAATACTATATTGAATTCAATAG
Organism: Erythroxylum citrifolium; assembly: GCA_026284465.1. NCBI lineage: Eukaryota > Viridiplantae > Streptophyta > Magnoliopsida > Malpighiales > Erythroxylaceae > Erythroxylum > Erythroxylum citrifolium. The sequence goes on along the minus strand of JANKOE010000009.1, from coordinate 11,502,659 downwards.
GATCAAATTTAAATAAAACAATTCAAGAACAAACCCTAATATAGATTTAGAATTCCAAAAACCATGTTCACATCATAACTGTTTAAAATTGACATCCAAGGCAATGAAATAGAATATGAAAATAATGAATAATCTTGAAGGCCTTGATCAAGAATTTCTAGAAAGCTAGAGTTGACTTGATGTTTCCATTATTTGATCTAATTTCATATGATGTGTAGAATATTTTTGTGTTTTTTCTCTTCCTTTTCAGGTGTCTTTAATGACTCTCATTGCCTCTTTATGAATTTAATCGCTTCTAATATGCCTTTCTTCATGTAGCATTTTTAATATCGTTATATCTCAATAATCTAGCATTTTTAATTGCTTCTAATATGCCTTTCTTCATGTAGTCAAAGAATAAATTTTTATGTAAATATATCAATGGGACTTTTAATTCCACTGAAAGGAATTATCCTATTCATGAAAAGGAAACACTTGCATGTATTAAAACATTATGAAAATAGAAAATTGATTTATTACCTGTCGAATTGCAAATTTAGACAAATTCTAAGTATTTACGTGGATTTACTAAATATAATATTAAAAAATTACAATCAAGGAAGCCTAATTAATTAGAATTAAAATCAATATAATTTTCAAATACATTATATAAAATATTCTACTAACAATCTTGTAGATACATTAACCAGAGAATGGAAACAGCTATCCTCAGCCTAAAGGATTCACTCAATAAGAAGGAAACCAAATTATTAGACCTTCAGCACCAAGTGGAAAGTGTAACCAAAGAAATTAATCAGTTGAGAGAAACCATTACCCTCCTTGAAAAACAACAAATTGATCAATAACCTAGTGAACGACTAACCATCCAACCCATCAATCCTCAACAAATTACCCAAATAGCTTTACCTAACATTCCCGAACATACTACCAGTCTATGTTTTTCGTATCTCGATTTAGAATTTCTTTAAATTTATGAAGAGTAATTTAGAAGCATTTATTTGTTCTAAATAATTATAAGTGTCACTAGAAGTTTTAATAAGTTTTTTACTAAGTGCAATCATGTTATGTATATGGAATATTATTTTTAATATTAATTTCTTATGTAGGAACTTTTAGTTTTTGCTTTTTGGATTTTGGATGTTTCCCAACGCCCTTTTATATATAATGTAAACCCCGAGCTATAATCCTCAAAATTCCTATAAACCATACAACTTATTATAAAAATTTACAACTTATAACAAAAAATTAAATCAACTACAATTCTATCTTCTTAATAATCTTACTTTACAATCTGAAATAGAAACCTTAATAGATCAAGATTGTAGTGAAAATCCATTAGATCCTAACTTTATTTGGAGTATTCAGTGAATTATCAGAACAGTGGATTCCTGTCTATAAGCCTTGCATCTGAAAAATATGTTTTAAGGTCTAAATGAGAATTTCTTATATTTGTTTGTGGGATATTTTTGTCATTTATATTTGTTATATTTATGTTTTCGTTGTTTTTGATAGGTAAAAGAGTCCATCCATATTGTTGAGGTACTTTTGAATATTTAGAACAATATAGTTGAATACCTTTATGTCTTAGTGTTTTATGCAATTTTGCTTTTACACATTTTTGTGATAATACATCTTTTACTATTGAAAAAGCGCCACCTAGATTATAAGCTACTAGATTGTCATGTTGTTTAATTAAGAATAATTCTTCTACTATTTTGTTTATCGGATAAGGTAATTTTTAGATAAATATTTGTATATACATTTCTTGTTCTGTATAAGTTAATTTATAATAATATTTTTTAAATTCATAAATGTATTCTTCTAAATAACAGATGTCACATATTCATATATTATTTATATGTCACAGGGCGTTTTTTCTTTCTTCATTTTCAATTTCTTGTTTATATGACGTTATATCTTTTCCAGTGAATTCTTTATAAATTTCGTTAGTAACTACATGAAAAGCCTTTATTGGTTCAATAGCATTAAGAAACTCAGTGGTATTTTTTTTCGTACTTCATTATCTAATAAAAAGCTTAATACTATACTAGTAGTTTTAAGTAATAAAATTCCATAAAGTACTTATATTTGTTAATCCTTCAAAAGGTTTTTCTAATTGAATGACTAATGTTAGTCTATTAGACTACTCAAGTAATAAATTTTCTAGAGATAAGACACGGTCTAAATTGAGGATTCCATTTGGTCCTAATGTTATATGTTTTGGTGTATATTTTGTAGGAAATTTTTGTATCTTATTATCTCTTCTGTAATATTCAAAATGATATAGTTCTTCTTGATCTATAGGTTTATAATTCCAGTTATACTTAGATTGATTTTCTCTTTTTCTTTTTTCTCCACTTTGACTGGTTTTGGGTTGGTCCTCTGTTTTTTAGGATTATAGATTTTTGGTTTAAAGATTTTATTATTGGTGCTTGTAAAGTTATACAATGTAAATACTGACAAAAAGGATTATATAATTAATTTCATTAAACTTTTGTGACTGAGAATTTTGATCTTTATCTATTAATAGTTATGTTATAGTAATTAATTCTTTTTAATTGAACTTCAATATTGGTTTGTTTATTTAATAATTCAGATAATTGTTTAATAATACTCATAATGTATTGTTAAGATGGCTTAATAATTCTTGAAGTTGAGTTTAATCACTGAATCTAGAGTAGAAAAAGAATATTATGAAATAAGATATAACTTTCTACTATTTTCTATTAATAATAGTGGTTTATATTTTTGAATGCCTATTTGTGATACTTGTAGATCTATTCATCTCGTAACAATACATATTGAACAAAACATTGCGTTTAGTAAAAAACTTATTAAAACTTCTAGTGACACTTATAATTATTTAGAACAAATAAATGCTTATGAAATTACTCTTCATAAATTTAAAGAAATACCATAATTAAAACAAATCTATAAACAATTTCAAGCACACTTTAAAATTCATTATTTATGAGTAATTGTCCTATTTGTCAATTTATGTTACATCTTTTTATAATGCATAACTGTACACTCTGTAACTAATTATTAACAAAAATTATTCGTTTAGAAACTTTAATCACTGAATCTACATTAGAAAAAGAATATTATGAAAGAAGATATGGCTATCTACAATTTTCTATTAATATTGGTTTAATTCCTATTCAAGAAAGACTACACATTGCACTTAATCTTTATAATTTCTATAATAAAAATTTAATCCATAAATACAACCAACTTATAGAACATTAAAGAATCTCTCATCAATATGACTGAAATTCAAGAATCCTACAATAATAATAATAATAATATTTTAGATATCAATACTTTAGAATTAACTGAATCTACTAGTGTTTTCCATATTAATACACTATTATCCCAAGAAAAACAAAAACAAAAAGTAAAAACACCATTAAATCTAAAAGATGGACAAGATATTGCACACCATCCATTTAAAAATTTAATTAATAGAAAAAATATTATCTACTATGGAAAAATTATACATGAAACACGTATTAGAATAGATCAATGTAATGTACATATTCGCATAAGTTTAATAGACCAAGAACAAATTTATAAACAGTTACAAAATGTCTCTAAAGAAAAAAAGACATAAAATTGAATATATACATCTTTCTACAATTCAAATCTTATTAAAAATCCACTTTTCAAGAAGGAATAGATTCACCTGTTAGAATGGCTATAATCGACGAAAGAATGACTGATTTAAAAGACCAAGTAATTGGAATCATGAATGGAAATTTAACCTACAAAAAATCAAATTTAATACCTGCCTTAAATTAGGAATTCTTTTACAATCACAAAATTTAGATGAAACAATTACTATAGCCTATAAATTTTATCGAGAAAATTTAACGACAACAGGTCAATGTCCTTTTTCAATAACTTATCAAATTAGTTATACTTTAACTAATTCTCACCATAGTATTGAATTTAAAAATACAGATTGAATTTACATTGATCAATTATTTAACGATGTAGCCAAAGTAGGAATAAATTTAAGAACTAGTTTAAGAGAATTACCTGATATTAATGATCCTTTTAAAATGCAAAATTTAGAACAAACCATTCCACGACTATCCTTATCTGAAAATAAAACTATTGGATAAAAAATTCCTCTAAGATCATAATATGTTAAATTAGAAAACCCTGTCAGATTTACTAAACCTGGAATATCAAATCAAATAGAATAATTAAATGAAAAAGAAGAAAAAAATAAAAAACAATTAGGAAATGAATTAGTTAATATTAAAAATCAACTTCAAGAATTATCAAGTTGTCTTAAAAATACATTATGAGTATTACTAAACAATTATCTGAATTATTATATAAACAAACCAATATTGAAATTCAATTAAAAAAAATAATTACTATAACACAACTATTAATAGATAAAGATCAAAATTCTCAGTCACAAAAGTTTAATGAAATTAATGAAATTCATAAAACATTAGAATCTTTAATTAAATGCTATGAAAATTTGTTTACAATATTATATCTAATAGACGAAAAACTTAAAAAAATAGAGAAATTAATAATAAAAAGATTGGAGATAAAAATGGTATCAGAGCCATCTAGCTCATCTAACATAAATTGGTAAAACCATAGAGAACATAGAACCAAATATAAAAAATCAATTGGAAGAAATAATTCTTCTTGATCTATAGGTTTATAATTCCAATTATACTGAGATTGATTTTGTCCTTTTCTTTTTTCTCCACTTTGACTAGTTTCAGGTTGGTCCTCTGATTTTTGTTGGTCCATATATATTTCTTAATCAGATTCATAACTATAAATTACTTCATCTTGATCAGTAATATGTTTTATAAGTTCATGTAAGAGTTTGGACATGGATATTATAACAGAGTGTTTATTTTTTCATATCGAGCTATGCTCGTGGTTTACATTATATAGAAACGGGCACTAGGAAGCGTCCAAAACCCAAAAAGCAAAAGTAAAAACTACAAGAAAAGTAGATTTTGGAGAATATATTTTTGACTATTTAGATGGCCAACAGATGGCCTAGATAATTAAAGATAATGGCCGACAAGCGGCCTACATTATTGAAACTTTTTGTTTCTTTTTTATATTAATAATATATTGATTTATCGATTTAGAGACTATGCATTAAGTTTATGGATGTTTCTGGTTGTGGTTTTGATGGGTTGGGTTTGATGAACAACAAATGAAACAGAGCTGGCCCTTTTGCTGAGAAGGATTAGTATGACATCAAGGCAACTTCTGTTTTCTCTGTCAGAAGCGTTGGCAAAACACTGATTAGTAGAACCCAAGGAACCGTCTGCCTCTCTATTTATATATTGATTAGTTTTCTAATTATATTTATGATTGTGATGATTGTCTTTGCAAAACTGTGATCATTTTCTGCCTGCAAGCTTTCATTGAGATATAGAAAGTTGGATGGACCAAATTTCAATAACTGAGTTAAAGGGTTGGCATTTATATTGATTTAAATTTTTTTTCCTAGGATATGATATGTTTGCATGCAATTTCCTTTGTGCGTCGATATATTCATAAGCTAAATATGTAGTGATTCCTTGGATAAAAGAGCATTTAGTTGTCAAGAAACATTTTTTATAACTTAGTTGGAACATAAGGGTTTGTTAATTGTGTTGGAATTTTTTGGTCATGTTTGCTTCTTCTTAACAGATTGCAAAAGTGTTGTCCCATCAAACTTCTGCAAAGCTTAGACCTCATAGGAAAGTGAGACGATTTGCTTTCAATCCACCTTGTAGATTCATTTCAGACTTAATAAACTTGTATATACAAAAGCAAAAGAGTTGTCCCATCAAAATAGTATTGGTTTAATTGAAATAGAGTTTAATTTTGTCATTGCATTGAATTTGCTACTTAATTTTCTTAACTATAATTTTTATATGAATTTTAGGATAAATTTGTCTGCACCTATACCACTCATTAATCATTTTAGTCTTATCCTATAAAGAAAAACAAGTTATTCACATGGTTTAGGTGTTCAAGGGATAACATCTATGTCTCGAGAAAACAAGTCAAATTCTAGCTGAAGTTGAGCCTGCTAAAAAACATGAAAGTGATTTAGATGATGAAGTTGTAAGACTTAATAAATTCACAAAAACACAAAATGAAAATATTCAAGCTCAAAAAGAGAAGATTCAAGCTCAAGATGTAGCTATTGAGAAGCAAGCAACAAAATTGAATTTAAGCTGTTTTTGCACATTTGATAAATACTAGAGTAAATTCTTAGTCTATTAATAATATTATTTATGACAAACATGAACACGTTAGTGATAAATTTATTGTAACATATCATCTTTATTTAGTGACAACATTATTGTAACATATAACTTTCATAATTGTGACGAAATCTGTTAGTCAAGATGATCATTGATGCAAATTTCTTTTACCACTAATCCAGTTCCATTTTTGAATTAATAGTTTTATTTGTGGCAATAATAAACACATTAGTGACAACGTTTTTTGTAAGAACAAATTTTCATTTTTGTGACAAATGATGTTGACAGTTTTTTCTTAAAATATTAGTGACCAAGAAGTAATGGACACTGATAAAAAAGGCATGAGTGACAAATATTTTGTCACTATTCTTAATTATTGTAGTGGAGATGAAGTTTTCATAATAAATTGAAGTATTGTTATGACTTTAGTCGTCACTAATTTACATTATTTGTTTCAAAAAACTTGTCATAACTATGTAAAGTTACTGTGACAATATAATTTTGTCACACATTTCATAGTTTTTAGTGTCAATACTTTTGTCACAGAAGTGTTCCATAATTATGACTATTTTTCTAAATTAGTCACTATTTCATTAGTGACGGAGGTATTTGTGACAAGAAGTGATGACTTTAAAAATTGGACACTATTAATAGTAGTGACTAATATTACTGCTTTTAGTGACAACTTTTGTTTTCACTAAAAATACAATTTCTTATATTGATTGTGGATGCATAAAAGTACATAAGTGTGGGGGTGAACATATATGCAAGTTGACTATAATTATTGGAATGTCATTTTATCTCTTATCAATGAATTCCATTATTGATGTGGTTCTTTCAATTTTTGAAAAAAAGAAAAAAGAAAAGGAAAAGAAAGGAAAAAGAAAAGAAAAGAAAAGAAAAGAATGTATAAATAAAATTATCAAGGAGGAAATTCATTTGTTTTGCAAAGTTATTCATGATTAGTTTTTTCTCTTAAAGTTGTAAGGAATGGGTGATTTGGGTATGATACTTATGAGGGAGATTTTGTTTTCAATGGTCACTCCTTATAGTTGCAATATGTAGTTGATCATCAATTTTTGTGAGTGATTCCTTTTAATTCTTTATGCTTCATGTGGTTTATCATATGAGAGCTTGATTATGAGCTGTAAAACATTGTTTTTACCTTCATCATAATTGATAGTACCTAGTTTTGAGTGAATGTTAGTTTTTTCACTTAATGTTACAATGAGTGTTTCTTTTGCTTCACTAACTTTGATGGCTTTTACATTATATTATCTAAATACATCTCACCTTAACCTTTGCTAACATTACAACCTTAAAAAGTCCTTTGATTCATGATTATGCATGTGAATCCTAATGGTGGTGAACTGAAATGATATGCAAAGTGAATGGTGTTTGAGTGTACCTACTCCTAAATACATTTTATCAAAGTTTACCCCTATATTGCTCAGTTTATGAAGGAAATGGTTATTGATTAATTATGAGTAGAAACATTTAATGTTTAGTTCCTACTATGATTTTGAAAGTTATTCCTCTTTTCTTATGACTATCTATTCCTAGAAAATGTGGAAAATGTGAAAATGTTTTGGTTTGTAAGTTTGATTTTGTTGTTTTACCCGAGGACGGTCAAAAGTTAAGTGTGGGGGAACTTGATGTGTCTTAATTATTTATATATTCATTCCTTAATACTTAGTAATTAATATTATGAAATGCTTAAGATATTCATTTAGGTTCACATTTGGTTTTATTTACAAGTTGGAAGCACAAGAGCTAAACTAAGTTAAAAGCATATTCTTTGAGCCATTCTTTTGATGTTTACTGAGCAAGTTTTAATCTATTTAAAACCCTCAATATATTTCAAACATACAGGTCATGGGTGCAGTATGTGAGGTGTCGATCCCTTGAGAAGTTGACAAACTACTCGAATTCTTAATTATCTAAGGCCTAAAGAATTATTGAAAAGAAAATAAAAACAAACAGAAAAGTAATTATGTGAAGATGATTGACAGAAAATTAATTTGTAAAATTAACACAAATAGAGTCAAATATTGAGCACTAAATTCGCAATGAGAAATCACACAAGAAAATTACCAAAATTATGAGAAAAGGATTTGTCCTATCATCAATGTTAACTTAATCACTTTTGTGTTAATGTGGTGTAGGTTCTAGACTATCGAAGGGTGGATTACTCTCTCTCGAGTTATAATCACTAAGCCCTAATTGATGAACAATAATTAAGTTGCATTACCAAACATGTAATCTCTCGATTAACAATCAGCTCACAACCTAATTAGATTTTAAGCATTCTATTAAACAATGGATCCTCACACAAGATCTGTCTCCATATAATTGTTGATTTGATTATCTGCGTTATCTATTAGGTCAATTAATTCTCATTAACCAACTCAATCATTTTGCATTTGGTTCACTCTCTCGATTTATTACAAAAGCATGAAGTTACAACAAATAATCATAATGCCCAAATGAATTAACACAAAAGCAACTAGATTTACATCGAATCAAGTTAAATCCCTAAATAAAAGTTAGGACTTCATCATCAATCCCAAATCCATCAACATCATTATATCCATCTTACATATTCAAAGAAGAAAAATGACAAAGATGAAAAGGAAATATCACTTGGATAGGATCAGGATGGCTCAGGAAAGCAGTAGCAGCTGAAGCCCACTCCTCCCTCCTTTTCTTCCTCTTCTCTCTCTTCTTTTTCTTTCTTCTTGGAGTTTTCCCAAAGTAGCAGAAGTTGGAGCTCCCCCTAACATTCTTTCTCTTTGTTTATATAGTCTTTTCTATTTTAGCTAAACCTTAGGGTTTTTCCTAGGTCCAAAAAGTCCCAAATGTCCTTCGGTTAGTCGCATTCAGGAAGCTATCCTCGTTGTCCATAGTGTAGGCCACGACCTTGGCACTTGATTTTTTTCTCTCTGTCACAATCGTGGCAGATCCTCCATACTTCTGTTACGACTGTGGCCCTAGGCCTTGCTTCAGGCTTCCTCTGAATTCTCTCCATTCTTCGTTATTTAATCTGAAACACTAACAAACACATCAAGCCACCTCAAATATTCAAATTTTAAGCTCAATAGCATGCTCTAACCCATGAAACACTCCAAACACAAATGTCTAACTAAATAAAACAATCCTAACCTAAACATGCACTAGTCATTCAATTTAACAACTAAATGCATACTACACTACCCACAAAAACATTATGCAACCTACCACTATCAATGTTCATACTCATTTATTTTTTTGGAACAAGAAGGAGATGAATTAGAGTGAAGATGAGACAAAAAAACATAAGAAAATGAAGAATTTGCATGACCCGTAAGATGCATGGTCATGTATACATACACAATTATGCATAATCTCAAAAGTGGCATATTTTGGTGATGCATGGTTGGATGTATAATCGTGCATCAAACCATGTATCTTTATAAAAACCTAATTTTTCAAATAAATAGAAATGTGAGTAGCCAAGGAAGCATGAATCATTTTTGGAACACGAAGGGGGGCAAAACTCTCACTTCTGGGAGATTTATGGAGGGCTTATCTTCTTCCTTCTAGTTTAAAGGTGAAATCTAAGTCGAGGATCACATTTGAACATATCTTCATTGTGTATTATTAACTCTCTCTCTTTAGAGATTTTTTATGATATTCTTTGCTTATTATTTTGGGTATTCCTGTATGGATGATTAATATTCTCCTTCTCAGTAGGTTGTTCATGTTTGAACCCATTGCCAAAATATGAAATACAATACGTAATAGTTGTACTTTTGATTCATTTATGGTAAACTAATGGTGATGAATCATTAAGAATAGTATAAAATAGGTTAAATAACCCAAGCTTGTGTGGCTGTTACCTAGATTAATCTATTTTCCTAGTTTGTAACGTGACTGTCCTATTAAATCTAGAGAGCTTATTCTAGGTTGTTTGATAGCTAGGTTTAGTCAAAGAGCTTATTTTGATTAAACATGATTTAAGAGAAAAATGGGGTTAACAGAGCTTATTGTTACTTACGATTAATAGTTTCTAAGAGAGGTATGAGATCAGCAAGACAATTAAGTGTGCTTATTTATGTGTAGGATGAGATTGAGCCAAGAACTGGATTCCAAACTCATTCATCAATTTTATCAATTTCTCACCATTTGATTTAAATTGCTTTTGGTAGTTCAATTTTACATTATTTTGTTATTCGAACCCAACCAAAATCCCCCCATATTCTAAACACTAATTCTTTTCATTAAAAAGGCTACATATACATTCCTTATGAATACAATCCCTACTCACCACTAATATAAATTTAGTTATGTTAAGTCAGGTTTTATTTTCTCGTGCATTCGACACACATCATATCCTCTGTAGCATCCTTAAAGCATATGTCCTCGGGGCAATGGTACGTGATGAAAAGGAGGTGGTGTCCACTTTGGCCCTCTTACACGAAAGATAATGCGTAGATCTTTTGGGTGGTCAAGATAGTCCTTAAGTCCTTGCCAAAGTGTGACGCCTGAAGAAAAATATAAGTATAATCACAAAGATGATAAACGATATCATATGAAAGCATAAGTGTGGAGTATAGTGTACAAATATGCAAATCGTAAGAATGAGTCACTAAATAGAGTGTAACTGACCTAAAATACTCTCATATTATATTTTCATTATACATAGGTATTATAATTATTTACTACATCCTATAATTGTAAAATATTAATTCTGACACTTTTTAGTCCACTATAGAGCCTAAATCAACCAATCCTTAAAATTAAGGTACTAGTGTAACCTATATAAATCATATTAAGAAATTTTGGCCATATAAAGCACATATAAATCCTAATCCACCAAAGTCATTTTTCTAGCACCTAAAAATAATGCATAATGGATGTCTAATCATCATATAAGCATAAGAAATAATTTATAGCATTAAATATTCCAAGATGCATTTAAATAAGGACAATAAGAGTGTTATAGAAATATACCTTGATGAAGTAAAGAAGTTGGTGACGAAAATCTAAATGTGTCCTAGGGTATGCATGATTTAGAAGGACTATTGATAAGTCAAATTCGCTATAGATGATCTTGGGATGATTTGGATTTAATTTGACTTATTTCTTTGCGGATATGAAGTTTTATGCAATTAAGTCTCTCACATTCCGATTGTGTTGCTTGATAGGTAGAAATGGTAGATTTTGGGAAAAAAGGGCATACTCTGAGAAGAAATTATGTCAAACGGAAGGTCAAAGACATGAAATTGCTGGATTGGGCCATGTCCGTTTAACGGACATCACTTAGCAAGAAGACTTCTTAGACCCGAGAAGGTCCGTTAACCGGACATGCATGTCCTTGTAAGTGTAAGTCGACTTGTGCGCTCATGCAACTCGACTTACACATGCACAGTACTTATAAGTCGACTTGTATGAGGATACAACTCGACTTATGCTTGTACAGTACTGTACGTTTGTTAGAGTAGTGCCCTAA
>JANKOE010000009.1:11473041-11484455 GCA_026284465.1 Erythroxylum citrifolium | reverse complement strand
TTTGTCTGCCTAAGGAACTGCTAGAGGCAGGTGTTAACAAGTGGTCTTCAGTCCTCGTTGGATTCTTTTGGAATAAAAGACCAGTGTTTCCAATGGTAAACGCATGGGCAAAATCCAGATGGAGTCAGAAGGGATTGAGAGTGTTACTTCGTGAGGATGGGACTTTCCTGTTTAAGTTTGAGAGTGGCTGTATTTTATAAGACATTGTTGAATATGGTCCTTGGCATATAGGGGATCAGTTGGTTTTTCTACAGAGGTGGAGACTAGGGCTTAACCTACCTATAGAGATAACCTAGAGCTATGGACGCTAAAAGGATTGAGTTATATAGCTAGCTCCTTAAGCAAACCCGAGACTGTAGATACACCCACGACCAATATGGAGAGAGTGGGATATGCAAAAGTATGTATTGAAATCTCGAAGGAGTCACAAAAAAGTATCTTGGTGACTTATCCTTGGAAACCCAATGAGAGGAAAAAAAATGGCAACCCACATGAAAAGTATTTCAAACTAGAAGTTACGAAGAATTAGTATTGCTAGATACAGATGAATTGCTAGCTACTGAGCTAGGGGATGGAACAGAAGGAGGCAGAGCGATTAACCCAATTACCTTAGGGGAATAAACTTCTAATGCTAACCTCGCCTCAGTTAATCTAACTTCTAAGAGTTGCAGTAATCAAACTTCGAATACTAGAAACCAAGAAAACACTGGCAAGTTAGTAGAGATTTTAGTAGTAAGAAATATTGACAACAGGGAAGAAATAGAGATAACAGCTTCTAAGCCAGACAATTCAGGTAATAATCTGGTTACTGGTTTAGAAGATGCTAAACCAATTTATAGGATCATAACAGCTGCTAAACGAAGTGCAGCAAAGAAGAAAGAAAAAAAAAGAACAAAGGGTTGATATCCCCTAAATGTCTTTTTTAATCTGGAACATGAGGGGGCTGAATGATCCCTTGAAAATGTTAGTATTGAGGGATCTTATCAAAGAGAAGAAATTGGTGTTATGTGGCTTATTAGAAACCATAATAAAAGACTTTTCTTTGAAAGTATTTCAGAACTTTTTGGGGGCTCATTGGAGGACTTTGTCCAACCACAGATCTCACTATAATGGGCACATCCTATGTGCCTACAACTAAGATTTGATGGAAGTTCAAGTAGAACAAGAATGTGATCAACTTGTACCCTTGTCCTGCAAAATAAAAGGTCAGTATACTTCATTTTTACTTACCTTGGTGTATGCGTCCAGTTTTGCATTCCAAAGAAACCTCTTATGGAATTGTCTTCAAAGCATTCAAAATTTTGTTGTCTCCCCATGGATGGTAGTGGGAGATCTCAACTGCATTCTAAACTCTAATGAGGCTGAAGGGAGGAAATCTTATACGATGGCTGATAACAAGGAACTTACGAACCTCTTAAGTGTGGTGCATCTAATAGACTTATGCTCTACTGGTCGGGTTTTCACCTGGACCATTAATCAACAGGAAAAAACTTGACAGACAGAATGGTTACATAAGTTCTCGCAATCAATAGCTCACTATGGAAACAACCTTATCTCAGATCATTGTTTTCAGCTGATTCATTGCAGCACTGAGGTAAGAAGGGACAAAACACCTTTCAGACTGTTCAATGGTGTACTACATTTGGAAGGAACTATGGATCGAATAGCTGAATGTTGGCAACATGAAATTCAAGGACACAAGGCATTTCAGTTAATGTGAAAACTGAGTAGAGTCAAGCATGCAATAAAAGACTCTATCTATGCCAAGGATCAAAATCTAAGGGAGTTAAAATTGCAGGTCAAACAAGCACAAAATGCTTGCTACAATAACCTAGATGATATTAATTGCATGGTGAAGGAGCAAAGCTTACTTAGAGATTATACACAAGAACTAAATCTTCAGCACTCCATTCAAAGGCAGAAAGCAAGAGTGAATTGGCTTAGAGAAGGAGATGAAAACACCAAGTTCTTTAACAACACAAACAGGATTGTTCATTTACGAGACAACAATGGGAAGTTACATAATGATCAATAAACTCTTCTCAACATGGCTAGATTGTCCTTTGCTCAGTTGATCGGCCAAGAGAGTATAAGTCTACCTTCTAACAACATGAAAAGAATCCTAGAAGGGGCAATAAGGGAAGATCAGAAGAACACATTAACTGAGGCAGTAGCTATTAACGACATAAAGGAGATAGTTTTTAAGCTCCGCCTGTCCAAAGCTCCTGGACCAAATGGGTTCACAGCTCGATTATTTCAAACAACATGGGACATCACGGGACAATTAGTAGTAGATGCAGTTATGGAATTTTTCCAAAATGGAAAAATGTTGCAAGAGATGAACAATACCTTTGTATGTCTTCTACCTAAGAAGAAACATCTTAAATATCTAGGGGAGTCTTGACATATTTTGTGCTGTAACTCGATATTTAAGGTGATCGCGAAATTGCTAGCTAATAGATTGAAAGAGGTTATTGGGGAGTCAATTACATTAAACCAAGGAGCTTATGTGCCAGGCAGAAGTATAGGCGATAGCATCCTTTTACTTCAAGAACTGGTGAAAGACTATTCTTCAAGAAGAGCAGTTAGAGGATGCATGATGAAAGTTGACTTCTATAAGGCTTATGACACAGTAAACTGGAGTTTTGTGAGGATGATGTGATAAGTCAAATTCTTTTTAGATGATTTTGGGATGATTTGGATGTAACTTGACTTATTTCTTTATGGATTTAAAGTTTTATGTAGTTAATTCTCTCACATTTCGATTGTGTTGCTTGATAGGTACAAATGGTAGATTGTGCAGTAAAAGACATAAATTTCCTTGTGAATGCCGGATCAAAGCCACTCAAGGATGATTGCAAAGAGAATTCCGAGCTCTACAACTTCTAGGGAGACTCCAAGAAGAAATTTTGTCAATTGGAAGCTCAAAAGCATGAAAGTATGGGATTGGGTCATGTTCATTTAACGGACATTGCATGGCAGAAAGAACTTCCAGACCCGAGAAGTTCCATTAAACGGACACACATGTCCGTTTATTGGACATCACTTGGTAATATGAACTTCCAGACCTAAGAAGGTCCGTTTAATGGACACACTTGTCCGTTTAACAGACATATTCTAGCAACTCACCATTTTAGACCCGAGAAGGTCCGTTAAACGAACATGTATGTCCGTTTAATGGACATTGGCGTCCAGTACTTCCTCTGTTTTGAAAATTAGGTTTCTTGGGACGAGAGGACTATAAATACTCACTGTTTAGATCTAAATAAGGGGACTGGACACTGAAAATGAGACTACTACATTTGGGAGGCACAAAATAAGAGGAAGATAGGGAATTTTGGGGATTCCCCCAAGGAGTGGGAGCTACAACTCTTGTGTTTCTGCTACTTTCTCTCTCTACTCTTTCTTAAATGCTGAGCTTCCTTATATGTATGATTTTTGTTGCAATGTTCTGTAACTAAACCTCACTTAGGGTGAGGGATGTAGCCTATTTGAAGGATGATTTGTATGATATGGATAATTGAATGTTGAATGAAAATTTCTAGGTTATGTTTGTTTTCCTTAAATCTCACTGTTGTCTTTATGCTTGATCTCCATAGATGCAATCTTAGGAATCATATGATGTACTGAAGAGTGAAATATGGTCCATGCTTTAGGAAGATGAACACCTTAAACTTAGAGGTAGAGATATCCTAAGCTAGGGTGAGAACTTAAGGTTACTTGTTCTTAATGGATTTGGTTAGTGAGTTCATACGTTGAGAAATGGTGTTTCTCTAGCTGAATACTCTTGTATGCTTTGAGAAAAGTTATGGGTAAAGTTGTGCAACTGTTTTTATAGCCTAACATTCAATCCATGTCATATTGTATGAGTCAACTTCTTGAATTGGTGAACCCCTACCCTTAATTCTTAACCCTTGATTTATCCTTTTACTGTTTTATGTTTATAACTTACAATTATTGTCCAATCAAATTCAATCACATTTTAGAATTTTCTGTCGATAACATGCAAATAATTAGAGTTAATTTGATAATGAATGAATTGGTCCTGAGGGAGACGACTTTAGAATATTCAGTGTGTGGATGCTAGAACAAATCTGTGCACTTGCAGAAAGAATCGATCAACTATGAGGTAGTTTATCTCTCTAAAAGCTAAAAAGGGAATTGAAATTTCAAAGAAAATTAAGAAAGAACGCGATTATAGAAATGAGAAAACATGCAGGGGGAGTGGGTATGCCTTTTATAGAAATCATGCTTGGCATTTACACAGTACCATTGAGGTTCCATGTAATATTATACACAAGCATAAGTTCATAACATGGGGCATATTGTTTGAATTAAATGCTCCTCAGAAATAGGAAAAAATAGATGGAGATACATGGGGACCTATATGAGACCATGTCAATACCACGAGTAAAAATCACATTTTATTTCTTAGGTCTCCTATATACATACTTAAATATGGGGACACGTATACTTACATTGAGGTGTGTTTACAATATGGTTATAGACACCTAACTATGTACCTAATTGTGTGAAAAAAATTGTACATGATGTAACTTTTAGTCCTCTTTCATTGGTAAACATAGGAGCATGTTCATGTATATTGCCTCCTAAAGAATACCATATAGGTGGTGTTTACAAAAGTATTATATTCTGCTTCTCTAGATGCATTTACATAATCCTAAACACAGTGGTGTGTTAGAGCTCGTGTAGGCCCTAAAACATGAAAAAAAAAACAAAGATTCAATAACTCCAAACACTTGATGATGAAATTTTAAAAGAAATTCAACAATTCAAGATTAAGAAAATGATATCAAGCTAGGAAATTAAATAGCTAACAACCTAAACTACTAGAAACATTAAAATATAAAAATATTAAATGTAAAAAATTTTATATTAGCTCCTAATAAGTTCTTATAAATTATAAGCTTAACCACTTTCCATCAATGTTAACCTAACAAACCCCTATTGGTAAGGTATAGGTTGTCTCAAGATCCACTTTCTACTTTACTCTTCTCTTTTTCCTAATAAAATAACCAACTTCTAGGTATATCTCGTACTTCCTTATGATGTACTCGATCATGCAACTTGCTTCTTTTAGTTTTGAATATGTTCCCTTTACATCCTATTCTTCTGGCTCATACATAACACAAGATATGTTTTCATTAATTGTACCAAAATAAAGACACTTATTAGACTTACCATTAGTAGGATTATAAGGGTTCAGATTTCTTGAATTCTAATATCTCATCCCCGACCCTCAATGTTACTTTCCCTCATGAACATCAATTAGGCCCTTAGAAGTGCCTAAGAAAGGTCATCTTAAAATCAAATGAACATTCTTATCCTCAACTATATCTAATAACACAAAGTCCACAATAATAAAAAACTTACCAATTCTTATGGGTACATCTTCTAATATACCTATAGGATGTTTAAAAGAGTTATTTGCTCATTATAGAGAATAATAGTCAGTTTAAGATTACCTACCTCTAGCCTCTTGCAAATTAATAAGGGGCATGAGGCTAATACTTGCCCCTAGATCACATAGGACGTGATCAAAACTCAAGTCTTCAATATTATAATGGATGGAGAATTTATAGGATGGTTAAGCTTCAAGGTAGTATATTATAAGGTACAAACTTACACTCCTTAGGCTAGGTCATAGCTTTATACTCTTCAAGCCTTCTTTTGTTAGATAAAATCTCTTTTGAAAACTTGACGTAAAAAGGCATTTACTTTAAAGCTTTACTAAAAGACAAGTGTCTTCCTTCCTTTGTCTCCCTCGCTCTCAACCACTTTCAACCTAGAGATCTTAACTAGTTCATAACCCATTAGCATCACAATATTATAACATTCAGTAGGATTCTTAGGTTTGTCAAGTAATTGATCAGGTGGTGTAATGACAAAACTAGTATACTAAGAGATTTAGGACTCAAGCATCTTACTATAAGTAGCAACAAAGTCCACCTTAGAATTAAGTTTCCTAATTCCTTCCTTAAATTATTCATTCTACTTGGTTTAAATGGCAAGGAGATTTTCTAAAATGGACTCTAAGTTTGATTTATGAGGAGGGGGTTAAATGGTCTAGGCTAGAAATCAGGTGGTTATCTATTTTAAGCTGCAAGGTTAAACCTATTTTCATATAAAAGATTGGGATGGTTTCTCCAACTAGAACTGTAAGCGTTTGAAAATCAGTCATTCTTCTATTTGGGATTGCTAATGAAGTTATTCTATTTCAAAGAGGGTTAATGGAAAACTGGTTCCTTAACTAGTAATTTGTAACTAAATTTCCTAGGGATCCATATATATTATAAACCATATTAGTAGCACTAATAATATTAACATTTGTAATATAGAACTTTTGGGACAAGGCCTCTACCTTAGTAACACAAAAATCCAAAGCATCCATATCATACTTACGTGGAACTTTCTTAGGTGTGGGTCTCTAAATTGAACACATATAATGATTCTAATCCATGTCCTCTATGAGGTTGCATATTTTGTCTAATGTCTTGTTCATCAAAACTCCACTAACAACAATATCCACATAAATCTTCATGTTTTAGGTCGTTTCATTATAGATGGGCTAAATAATCAAAAATTTCTCTAAACCATAGTGGGGATAGGATCTCAATAACTCCTTTTATCTCTCTCATGCCTCATGTGAAGACTTACATTCCTTCTAGGAAAAGGTGGCAATTTGCTTCCTTATCTACAAAGTCTTACATGGAGGGAACCATTTTGCCAAAAAATGTATAAGAGAACCGATCCTATGTAGTGATTGACCCTGGTAGAAAGGACTATAGCCACACTCTAACTTTATCCCTTAGAGAGAAAAGAAATTAAAGGAGCTTGGTTACATCAAGTGGCACATCATTCAGCTTCAAAGTGTCATAGTACTCTAGAAACATTGAAAGATGCTAGTTAGGGTCTTTACATGATGAACCTTCAAATTGATTATGCTATACCATAGATAAAATAGAAGGCTTTATCTTTAACAACTTTGTACTAGGTCTCATAATGCTTAAGTTGATGTCATAGGAACTTGGTGTAACAAAGTCCTTTATTGACCTTATATTCTCTATAACCATCTTTGCTACCTCACATTCTATTCTCCTTTAACATTTTATTCTTATATGTAATGTCCTCTCGATATCAATTTTAGCTTAACAAGAATTTTAAGATTGTTAGAACTGCGTATATAAGAGGTGATCTTAAAAAAAAGAAATAAATAAATAAATTCTATGCTATTAACTTAATTAACCTTTTTATTGTTGGATCCCGTTCCCGGAACCCAACTCTTAACCAACGAATCAGACCTTAACTAACATCGCTTCAAATTTTTTTTCAATATCATTCAAAACAATTCAATGGCCCATCTGAAATTCATCAATTCCAATTCCTCAATCCATTTAATTCTTCAAATTCTATCCTATCTCATATCTCATCATTTCTTTTGCCATAAAATCCCACACATGTCTAAAATACCATCAATTCATACACAAAAAGCACTTCAATAATTCAAGCCAACCATCACAATCATCGGACCTCCTGTCCGGAATCCCAACACAATCAAACCATTTATATACCATCATAATACTTCAATACCCAACACATTCGCATCTTAGTTCTATACACAAATCCATAACTCATTTACATCATGAAATAAATGCTTACAAAATATTAATGGCATTTCCAAGCCATAATACAACATCAATATCCAAAATCCAAAGTACACAAGATACAACAATCCCAAAATTCTCAACAACAATCTAACTTAAAAACAATACAAGATGAACACATACAAACAAAAACCTTCACTTTCTTTCACCCGATCTTCTTCTCATCACCTGTGGATGGGAATGAAGGGGGGGTGAGCTTATAGCTCATGGGTAACAAGTTTATAACCGAAAACAAGCAAAAACCATTGTAAAGTTCAAATTGAAATCCATGTCGTATATTTTCAAATTCAATAAGCAAAACTATTGAAAAGTTCCTTTGTCATATAAAAATCATAATAATTTTATAAAATACTTCGTTTCCAGTCAAAAAGGAAATTCAAACTCAAAAGTCAAAATCCAAATACCTTCACATCAACACAGCATAATCCATTTAACCATCAATACAACCACTCAATTTATGCAACATACTTGACAATTAAAAAATGCAATGCACAAACAATGGCTCGAGAGTTCCGTAGAACAAAACGGCTAAACCGAAGTTTAAACCGTGAACAAAATGAGTCCGATTTCTCAGAATCTCGTGGCCTAGAAGCGGCAGCCGGGATAAGGTTAGACGTCGACGCGCACGTAACTAACGAAACGTTCGTCTCTCGCCCAAACAAAAGCACATAATCATGCTTAAATCAATTTATCGAATGCTTTCATACTTTCAAGACTTTCTATCTTTTTATTCACACAAAATGCCATGACATGTTTCAATAGCATAACTTGACCATGATTCATAAATCATAACGTAAATTCCAATAATCGCAATAATTCAACAATACATATACATTTTTCACATTCACGACAATTCAATTTCAATCAATTAAACGCATACACACATTAGCAATTTCTTTACATCATTTAAAAGCAATAAATGAAGTAATTAAAATCATTTAGTCATTTGATTCGGAAAGCTAACTTTTATTTCTTGATTTTGAAAACAAAAGAAACCTTAGTATCAATTTAGTAGCTCATTACTCAATCATAAACATGATACCCACCTTATTTCCATGCTTATACTTGTTCAAGAAGCATTCCCCCATGTTCCTATTGCTTTTCTTAATCTCCTTCATCAATGGTAAAAATCCCTTAATCCTTCAACAAATGAAGGGTTTCTTAGTTAATATGGAAGCTCTCTTTCTCCTCCACCTTTTTCCTTCATGAAGAAACATCAAAATCACTCTTAAAACCCAACAAAAATCGTGACCTAGCTTCTTTTTTTCTTCTTCCTCCTTTCTCTCCACCGAATGCACTCTTCTCTCCTTCCTTATTCTTTTGTTTTTTTCTTCCTTTTAAATTCGTGCATCACTTCTCTTTATACTAAAGCCCACTCTTCTCATTTACCAACCTGCCATTAATGAATGAGAGAAGACCCTTATGCCCTTACATATAAGCATTTTAACTTAAAACCTTAAGTGAACTTCCCACTTTGCCCTTATTTCATCTTTAAAACTGACATCTTAACCCCTTATTTCGATCAGGTGAATGGAACAATTTGACAAAACTTCCTTCTAGAAAATGTTCCTCTTTGTCTTACGTTTCTAACGACACCAAAAATGCTCAATTCGGTTCAGAAATGAAGAAGTTATGGAAAAACACTTTCAGACCAAAACTAAACCAAGACTGAACACTACACCTAACTTCACTCCAGAAATTGAACATATTAGGGGCTAAATCAACATTCGATTCCTTCAGATAACTTGTATCTCCATGTCTCTAGTTTAAGTAGGAATAAGAATCAACTCAATCAGAGCTTTATAGCTCAAGATATTCCCAAAATACTGAACCATGTTCAAAAAATAAAAAATCCTCTCATACTCTCTTAATCGATCCTCCCACTTTGATTCGATCAATCTTTCTCAATTGATCTCAAAACAATAATAAATTTTCATGGAAAGATAGAGGGAAGTCTTAGAAATCTAACGCTTCAAAAATCAGATTAATCGGAGATCAGATGAAAAAGTTATTATCAAAAGAGTGGAGGGAGGTCGGAATCGGCAAGAAAAAAATCAGGGATCGGCCGCGTCGCACAGGTGATCGCCCAGCGCTCGCACGGGCGGTCGGCCAGCACTCGGTCGGTCGGTCTGCCAGTGCTCAGTTGGTCGGTCGGTCGGTCAGCGCTCGCACGCCAGAGGCGCGTTGGGCTGGCAGAGCACAATGCCAGACCAACACCCTATTTTCCAACTTTCATATCTTTTGACTCAGAACTCCAAATTTTACAAACTTTAAACCAATGGAAAGATAAAAGAACGCTATACAACTTTCATGAAGGACTTAAAAACAAATTAGGTCTCCAAAGGGGTCAAAAAGTCCACAAAAAGTGATTGGTCGGCAACTTCATCCTAAACAGCATCAGAATTTATAAACATCATAACTTTTCACTCCATTGTCCAAAAATTCCATACTTCATATCAATGGAAAGATAACAACAAGCTCTACAAGTTTCATGAAGAACTTACAAACCAATTCAGCTTTAAAAAGGGTCAAAACTTCATTTTAAGCTGGCTGTCCAAAAAATGTCATCCTAAACAATGACACAACTTCCAAAAATCATAACTTCCTATTCCATTGTCCAAAAATTTCATGATTTATATCAATGAAAAGATAAAGCCATAATCTACAATTCTCATGAATACCCTAAGAACAAATTATAACTTTATGAGGGTCAAAATGTCACTCAAAGTTTCTATCCCCAAAAGTCCACCCTAAACAACATCAAGAATTAAAAATATCATAACTTCTAGCCCTGATATTGAAAAATTGCATACTTTATGGCGTTAGAAAGCTGGAAACATAAGCTACAACTTTCATTAAGACCACTTTGGCTAATTCCTTCTAGATTAGTACAGATTTGCCATTGAAGTTTCTGAACACCACTCCTACACTTAGGATGGCTTATCAACACATCAACTTCACATATTCCCCCACTACCACATACTCTTCATCCAATTCATCCCAAATACAATTCAAATCTCTAACATGCCATTCCAAAGAAAATACTCAACAACAAACTCTTTTTTTTTAGAAAGTAACATATATATTAATTAAAAAAAGGTTTATGTACAAAGTAAACAAAACAGCCACAGGCGGCTCTCAAGATAGAAATGAATAAGCCACAGACGGCTCTCTAAATAAAATAAGCCACAGACAGCTCAAAAAATAAGTCAAAGCCACAGACGGCTTGCAATACAAAGCAAGACAACTAGGTAGAAACCCTCCAGATATGCCGCTGAAGAACAGGTATCTGAAGCCGAGTCTCAAGCCCAAGAAGCCGGGAATAGATAAGCTCAATGATGTTCTCAATGATGTCGCGGGGAGAACGATGTCGTCGGTTGAAAATACGGTTATTCCTCTCATACCAAAGGAAGTAGACAGTGGCTGAGAGGACTAACCGTGAAAGGAGATGTCTGTAATCCTTGCGCCGGCTGAGATGTGTGCAAGCCCACTGAAGAAGGGGAACCCAAGAGGTCGAAGGCCAAGCAGTGTGGGTCTTTGGCGAGAGAGAACCCCAAACGGCGGTAGAGAAACGGCACTGAAAGAAGAGGTGATCATGCTTTGTTTTTGCCTATATGCTTTGTAAAAAGAAATTAAACCTATACTATAGACTCTTATGAAATGCAATTATGAAAAATGCAATGCAAAAACAAACACTTGGCTAACCTAGAGAACCAATTACTTGGATTC
>JANKOE010000009.1:11462362-11472941 GCA_026284465.1 Erythroxylum citrifolium | reverse complement strand
AGATATCTCCAAATTACTGAAGCATGTTCAGAAAATATCTAACTCATAACCTTTTAATCGATCATCCCACTTTGATTCGATTGGTCTTTCTCAAATTGATCTCAAAAATCATAAATTTTCATGGAGAGGTAGAGGGATGTCTTAGAAATCCAACGCTTCAAGAATCAGATCGATCGAAGGTCCGACGGAAAAGTTATAAGCAAAAGAGTGGAGAGAGGTCGAATCAGCAAGAAGATCAGAGGTCGATCGGCCAAAAGATCAGAGGTCGGTCGGCCAACAAGATCAGAGGTCGGTCGACCAAAAGGATTATAGGTCTGTAGGCCAGAAGATCAGAGGTCGGTCGGCTAGAAAGATCAGAGGTTGGTCGGCCAACAAGATCAAAGGTCGGTTGGCCAACAAGAAGTTTCCCAGACCAACGTTCTATCTTCCAACTTTCATATCTTTTGACACAGAACTCCAAATTTTACAAACTTGGCATCAATGGAAAGATAAAAGACAGATCTACAATTTCTATGAAGGACTTAAAAATAATTGAGGCCTCTAAAGGGGCCTACGCAAAAGTGGCTGGTCGATCAGCTCACCTGAACAGCAACAGAACTTCTAAACCTTGTAACTTTTTACTCCTTTGTCCAAAAATTCCATACTTTATATCAATGGAAAGATAAAAAGATAATATACAACTCTCATGAA
Source organism: Erythroxylum citrifolium (assembly GCA_026284465.1). Taxonomy (NCBI): domain Eukaryota; kingdom Viridiplantae; phylum Streptophyta; class Magnoliopsida; order Malpighiales; family Erythroxylaceae; genus Erythroxylum; species Erythroxylum citrifolium. The sequence continues at coordinate 11,472,251 of JANKOE010000009.1, read as the reverse complement.
GAACTTAAAGCCAAAGTCAGTCTCCATAATGGTCAAAAGGTTACAACAAAGTTTATGTCTTGGAAATCAAACCTAAATAACATCAAGACTTCAACTGATCATAACTTCTAGCCCCGATATCGAAAAATTGCATACTTTATAGCGTTAAAAAGCTGGAAATATAAGCTACAACTTTTATTAAGACCACTTTGGCTAATTCTATCTAGATCAGTACAGATTTGCCATTGAAGTTTATGAACTCCATTCCTATACTTAGGAAGGTTTACCAATACAACAACTTCACTTTCCAACACATCAACTTTGCATTTTCACCCACTTCCACATACTCTTCATCCAATTCATCTCAAACACAATTCAAAACTTCAACATGCTATTCCAAAGCAAATACCCAACAGCAACTCAACAAGGAACAAAATATGCACAAACACATTCCTTTTTGCAAAGTCATACACAATCCTCCATCACACAAGGCATACACCTTCTCATGCATTATCTATAAAGTAACACAATCATACACAAAACACTCATTTTATGTATTATCCTCAAAATATCCTTTTAATTGCTCCAATCAACATTGCCCAAAATAAAATCATTGTACACCACTTACTTGATTTAGCTACCAAAACTTCAACTCTTTTTATTCTAGTCATTCTCACCTCATTTCTACCAACTTATTCATCATAAATTTCATAATACTCTTAAGAATACAAGTTTACTCAAAAATCTCATAATCATCAAAAACCAAAATCAATTATTCACTCTTCATTAACTTACTACATTCACGACCTAATTCTTGTATATCATTTTAAATTCAAGAATTTTTCTTTTCTTTGCACATGAATAATCACCAACAATTTCTCACTTAATTTCATTTAATAAATTAAATCTCCAAGAAAAAGTTCGGGGTCCAACAGTTATCCTCCTACTTATTTACAATTTTCTATTTAAATATGAATTTCTTGGTGAAAACTATGAGAATATTAGTCTCTTATTCTATGAACACAACAATTATGTTATACATCTTTAGCAAATTAATTAATCTAATACAATTTTCATTAGGTTTTATAAGTCTAAAGTTACAATTGGATGTGAGTCTTAACTGTCTAAAATATATCTAAGGTTATCTATCTCATTGATCTACCTAAAAATAATACAATCTATCAAATATACTTAAACCTCCACTTACGTATCTTAGTTTTAGGTAAGATGGTCAACATCAAATGCCGTTATACTTGATCATATTTTGCTTTCATTTTAAAAAATATTGAACTAAATACAAAATAACAACATTGTATTTTGAAAAAAAAAAAAGCCTTAGAGGAAATTGCACATTTATTCAAGTCGATGCAATTCCAACATAGATATAATTCAAAGCTTTAGACATATTTATGGGCACAAGATACGATGATTTGTTTCATTTCTTAAAACCTGGATCATTTGACATTCTTAAAAAATGTATCCATATTTTATTAGATATATATACACGTCCCTTGTGTTAAAAATTTGACTCCGAAAGGATTGCATGTTACACCGTACTTAATCAAGTTGATTTTTTTTAAATTGATTCGAGGAAATCTCGTAGCAGGCCAAGCGAGCACACTTTTCTGAAGGTCCAATTATCACACCATCTTATAGGCGGGCCAAGCAGGCGCACCCCATCATTAAGAGTCCAACTAGTTCTCCACCTACAGGTAAAACTCCGGCTGTCTCAGGCTCTTACAAAAGGAGCTAGTATGGAATCGAACCTGGGACCTAACCGAAGTTAAGCTCCGCTTTTAACCATCGAGCCACACCCCTTGAGGGCTTAATTAAGTAGATACGGATAGAGGAATGAGAAACTTTTAACTGAGTTGGTAAGGGATTCTTCTGGCTTAAGTGAGGTCGCGAGTTTGAACGTCCTCATGTATGTAGCCGTTTAAAACTTGAGATCAGAGTTTTACCTTCCACAAGGGACATACCCGGCTCGAGCAAGGATTAATGTAAGTGTAAATGGCTTAAAGATGCCTTCTCATAATTGGGACCCTTCTGGTACGAAACTTAAAAAAAAAAAAATTAGAATCGTGGACAAGTAAAACTACTAAAAGAGCGGGACATTGATTTCTTTATGATTATGATCCTAAAGTGCCCAAAGAAGACAAATGAGGGCACTAAATTTCAAGACAAGCAACGGTATAACTTGAGAATTAAATTTAAAGGCTCTGTTCATTTCCACGATCAAATATAATGCAGCGGCCAGCGTGATTAGCGCGTGAGAGAAAGCTGACCACACCGACCTGGACCTGTCCTGTCCTGTCCAGTGTTTACTCGAAGGATTGCGTTCTTCACATTTCTAATCTGGGCGAGATCTGAGTCAGTCACATTCCCTATTCTCACTCTGTTACAATCACACAACCCACCAATACACACACACAGAAAGAAAGAGACGTAGAGATCTGATCAGACCCAGTGTGCCATTTTCTTGGATTTCTATGAGTCCAGTAGCTCAAAACTACGAGTTTCAAGAATGGTGGAACAAACACCGAGAGTTTCTGGAACAGCCCGACGCCAACGCATTCTTAACAGTCGATATCCGAAGCCCCGTCGCCGATCGTGCAGTCGACAAGGCCCGCACCCGCAGCGCCCGTCAGCTGTCCTGGCTGTGTATCCTCAAATTCCAGCAACTAGCGTCCTCGGTCACGTGGCTCACAAACTCCTCCGTCAACTTCCTCCGCACCGCCAGTCGGAGGATCGCGAGTCCTATCTCTCCCTCTGATGCATCATCGTCTCGGCTTTACAGAGCTATCCGATTCTTCTTGGTGCTGGTGATTCTGTTGCTTTGCTTCGAGCTGGTTGCGTACTTCGAGGGATGGCATTTCAGTCCACCGTCCGTGGAGTCCGCGGAGGCGATGGTGGAGAGAGTGTACGCCAAGTGGTTGGAGATCAGAGCCAATTACTTGGCACCTCCGCTTCAATCCTTGACGAATGTTTGCATCGTTCTGTTTCTTATACAGTCGGTGGATCGAGTGGTGTTGATATTAGGTTGTTTTTTGATTAAGATTAGGAAATTGAAACCTGTGGCTTCTGTGGAGTATGGGAATACGGAGAGCTACCCCATGGTTTTGGTGCAAATTCCTATGTGCAATGAGCGGGAGGTAAGCTGATGTAGGTTTCCAATTGTCCATTTCTTATATTTTATATTTCTTAGAGTTTTTGTTTGTTTATCTGTTTGTGGAAAGAATTCATAATTTTGACTTAGTAGAGCTGAGAATGGGTTCTGTTTAAGTATTTTTTTTAAATGTATTTTTGCATTGCATTGCTAATTTTAAATGTTGTAGGGACATAGCTAGGTTGTGCTTGATTGCCATCTCATATCATACGTCATTGTAATCTATGATTATACCTATAGTGAAAAGTGATGTACTTTTAACCACCAAGTGTCCTAACACGGTGATCAGAGAGGTAAAAATACTTCCCCATATGTTAGATCGTGGTCTATGCATTGATATAATCCAAAGAAATGTGCTTCTTTCCTATGACCCACAACTACCTCTAATAGTAGTTATCTTCCCTTGGACATATAGGTTTACCAACAATCTATAGCAGCAGTATGTGTTTTAGACTGGCCGAAGGAGAGAATGCTTGTACAGGTATTAGATGATTCTGATGATACTGATGTTCAACTCCTTATCAAGGCAGAAGTACATAAGTGGCAGCAAAGGGGTGTACATATATTGTACAGGCACCGTCTTATAAGAACAGGATATAAAGCCGGGAATCTCAAATCTGCAATGAGCTGTGATTATGTGAAAGATTATGAGTTTGTAACCATCTTTGATGCTGATTTTCAGCCAACACCTGATTTCTTAAAGAAGACTATTCCTTATTTCAAGGTAACTTTGTTGACATCTATCTAGCTGGTTTTAGTTTGACAAGCGTAAGCATGTTCCCATATAAGGTTGATAGAGCTTATTGCATGTGTATCCAAACTCTGCAAGGAAATATCATGTCACCAATTATTATGTGCTTAACACAGACCTTCCTAATGAACGATCTCATTCTGCATTATTTCGAGAATACGAATTCCATTTTAAGAGAACCGTGCTATGGCAGTAGTTCAAACTTGAGATAAGGATTTGACATTTGGGAGCTGTAAGATCATTTTCTAAATGTAGTGCACCAAATCTGATGTTGTTTGTTCATAGTTGCATAATGCCATACTATCACATCTAGGCTCCTAGAGATATATAAAGATCAACTTGACGCTTTTTGATGTCAGTAAAATCTTACATACCCTTGCTGTCTTTCTCTTCCTGCCTTCATATGCTGTGTGAATTGTCTGTTTGCCTTGTCAACTTGAATTTCCATTTTTAAGATCAATTTATACAGTCTGGCAAGATTTATATGGAGGCGCTCTTCCTTTCTTTTTTCTTTTTTTTTTGTCAAAGTAATGCTTTCCAAATGGATGAAACGTGACTGTTGCTAGCCCATACAATTACAAGGTCTCACCAATGGATAGTACAAAGACAATAAATGAGAGCTTGTAGATTTCTTGCTTCAACAAATTTGAATTTGCACTATTTGCCTCCATGCAAGTCGTCTGCAATTCATTTAGAGCCATGAAGGCTTGTTTGACCTGCCTGTATAAAATGTAGCAGTTCTGTGATTGTAATGTATTCTTATTTCTGTTGAATTTCATGATAATATATTGGTGATCTCTTGCTGGTTTTATGTTCTGATGGTAAAACTGTTTCTCTTCCTTTGTTCTTTGAAGGGAAATGATGACCTAGCTTTGGTCCAGACAAGGTGGGCTTTTGTGAATAAGGATGAGAACTTGCTTACTAGATTGCAGAACATAAACTTATCATTCCACTTTGAGGTTGAACAACAGGTTAATGGCATCTTCTTAAACTTTTTTGGTTTTAATGGAACTGCTGGTGTTTGGAGAATTACTGCCCTCGAGGATTGTGGTGGTTGGTTAGAACGGACAACTGTTGAAGACATGGACATTGCTGTCCGTGCTCATCTATGTGGATGGAAGTTCATATTTCTTAATGACATTAAGGTGCATTAGTTTATTGCCACTTTTGAGTCTGTGCTGGATTTCAAGGTCAACAATGAAACTAAAACCAACCTCCCTATTGCAGTGCCTTTGTGAACTTCCAGAATCATATGAAGCATACAAGAAACAGCAACATCGCTGGCATTCAGGTCCAATGCAGTTACTTCGCTTGTGCTTTGTTGACATACTTCGCTCTAAGGTACCAAAATCTATTGCAGTTTTGTGTTTTTTATTAATATTTCATATACACTTGACTTCTATATCCAGTGATTGTTCATGTAGTTTGTTGGGGGTTCAAAATATATTGACACACCAAAATGAAGAGGGCTACTCAATGTGGCTGAGATAGTTTTGTATTCTGAATTGTCTGAAATACTTGCAATGTTATAACCATTGGATTTTGAGATAACAAATAGAAAATCAGTGGTGTGCGCAACACCCATGTTGGGGCTACCTTAAATCATAAATACATGTCAAGTGTCAGTCTCGTTCAGGTTTAACAACATGAGTGCATCTTAGCCTATCTTCAAAATTTCAGGGATATTCTATGTTCTAAGATGCAGATGTTTTGTAACGTTTACAAAAGTTAGGAGATGGATAACCATATGAATGGAACTAAATTTCATTGGTATTTATCTACCCTTTGCATTTCAGATCCATATTTTTCAAGTTTATTTTTGAACTTATGGAAATTTGTAAATCTTCAAATAATAATTTTAGGGACAATTTGTTGTAAGCTTCTCACCTGACTCTGGGGTCAAATTGCATAAGAAATGCAGTTTACTCTATGTTTTGGAAAAGGGTTATTTAAATGATACTTGAACAAAGAAGCAAACCTGGCAGCTTGAATGCTATATTGCAAAGAATTCATTTTGTTATTGAACAGTTGTTGCCTCGTAACATATTTTAAACATGATTGATTCAACTTTTTCCTAATGGTTGGTATTTGCAGGTGAGTTTGCCTAAAAAGGCCAATATGATATTTCTTTTCTTCCTGCTACGGAAGCTCGTCCTTCCTTTTTATTCATTCACTCTCTTCTGCGTCATACTTCCACTTACCATGTTCCTACCTGAAGCTCAGCTACCAGCATGGGTTGTTTGTTATGTCCCTGGCATCATGTCTGTCTTGAATATCCTTCCCGCTCCTCGGTCATTCCCATTTATTGTCCCATACCTTCTATTTGAGAACACCATGTCTGTGACCAAATTCAATGCCATGATATCAGGACTGTTTCGGTTTGGAAGTTCTTATGAATGGATAGTCACAAAGAAATCAGGAAGATCATCAGAGGCAGACCTAGTTGCCTTTGCCGAAAAGGAGGCTGAGACTCTAGTGGAAACTACGAGTCTCCTAAGGTCTTCTTCAGAATCAGGCCTGGCTGACCTAAACAAGCTAGAGGCAACCAAGAAGGCAGGAAAAAAGAAAATAAATCGATTGTATAGGATGGAACTTAGCCTGGCATTTATATTATTAACTGCCTCGGTAAGGAGTTTGTTATCTGCCCAAGGAATTCACTTCTATTTCCTATTATTTCAAGGGATCAGCTTTCTAGTTGTTGGTCTTGATTTGATTGGAGAACAGGTAAGTTGACCATGATGCTGCAGTCTTCCTACGATACGGTCAATGAAGCTTGCCTTTAGGCCTTTATTTAAAGGTTGTGATGCAGTCAGATGATAATTAACAACTTTGCTCATTGAGATCGGCTATATAGATATATATACACATGTAGTGGGCAAAAGCTCCCTTGTATCAATCCTCACCGGTGACAATTCAGTTGGGTTTTTTTTTGTTTCCTTTGGTACATTTGCATGTTCAGATTCAAGAACTCATTCTTTACCTTTGCTGTTTCGAAGATTTACAGCTGATGTAAACTATATAGCATCACAAAAGTTTTGTAACAGCAGCTCGCGAAAACCCATTCAGATTACTATATCATTGTTTACACTTTGCGCAGTATAGCAGGAATAGGAAAGTTGAGCATTGTTTCTCGTTGATCATTAAGAAAATAGCAAATGGAATAAGAGGTTGATGTATGAAATTTGAATGCAAAAACAGGTGTGAAACTACATAGGGCTTAGTGGGGGGGTTAATGCTTATTGGCTTGAAGGTAGGATTCTCTTTTATTTTTCCACATCCTCTTTCCCAACAACTGAAATGCCAAACATGAAGAAATCAAGAAATTGGATTCTCCATTAAATTTGATTTCTCGTCATTTTCTATTCTCTCCAACCTCCTCTGGGTTAGAAAAAGATTGACAACGAAATAGAAGAGAACTTCCGTTGCCTCCACAAGAAAGATTTACACTCTTACCTCTGCTTCTAATTGTAAGGCAGTGATTGCTCTGGTACGTGGGACGTGAATGGATTGGAACAAGATTGGAACAGCAAAATTGGCATAGATGATAATGTCCCATGCATCTTGGAATAGGGTTGGAACAGCAAAATTGGTACAGGTGATCATAGGAACAGGGTTGAAACAGCAAAATTTGCACAGGTGATTGGAACAGCAAAACTGGCACAAGTGATGATTTCATTTGCTGATGCATTAACTGATTTTCTTCTCACAAGTATTTATTGGTATATACTTTATAAAACTTGTGAAATGGCAAAACAAAACTTAAATTTAATTCAGTTAATACAAGTCTAGTGAATTTAAAGTTCCAACACCTTAAAGCGCAAGGTATTTTGCAATATCTCTAATCAATCTAGACTTATAAATGCAAGAAATGAATTTTGAACAATCTCTATATAAACAAATTTCCAGTATGGAAATAAATAGCTTATAAACATAAAGAAAAAAGAGTGTTAATGGTCACAAAAGAGAGAACTCTGATCCAATAAGTTTTTTGGTAAGCTCTAATACTTCTTACACACCCTCTCCCCATTACGTAGATACACGAACCTATTGATCATACTTAGCCTCAGAACAAGGATTCACTAATAAGTGGACCTGTCTTTCATTAGATTCAAGAAAGTGCACCACTTGTACAATCATCTTAATAGCTCTGCTTGTTATATCCTAAAAGCTGCTATGTTTCAGACATGCTCCTATACTAATTCAGTTGAAGATCATGTTTCAGACATGCTCCTATTTAGTTGAAGATTGGTTCAAAAGCTTGAAGATTGAAGCAAGAGAGGGTCAATGTATAAAGGGATTACTGTGCTGTTTAAGTGTGTAATTTTTTGAATGATCAATGATGTTAGACGTAGGTTAGGCTTTGTGCATTTTCAACTTTTTAGCATAATTTGTTGCATTCATCTTGATTTTTAAGGCTAGGATTTATGCTCTTTTGATTATTTTGGATAATTTATTTCATTCATCTTGATCTCTTGTAATTTATTTGAAGTCCTCACATTCCTTTGACAAATAATTCTATAGAAATGCCCATTTCAAGTTCTTTGTTTGAGTTCTTATTTAAATGCCATTGAACTCTTTTCATATGGAACATTTTAGATTCTATTGTTTATGATTGTTTTTGGTTATTCTTCATATTAACCACTTATTATGTGTGCTACTATTCATGCATTGTACTTAGCTAGACATTGGCCATAAGATAATAAGTTTTTTTATTTAGTATCAATAATAATTTTGAAAGAAGGTTTATGGCTACCCTAATTATAGGGTTGATAAAGAGTTGATGGTTGAGTACTTTCTTTATTTGTCATAAATAATTTATGCTACAATTTGTACTGTAGGAAGATATACGCAAATATTTCACATGAGTAGATGAAGACTTAAGCGAGAGGGCCAAACTAATAACTTATCAATCGAATTTCATTAAAGGGTTAAAGCTTGAAAATAAGAAGTTAAAAAAGTATATTGGTATGTGTAATGATGGTAAGTGATACAAAGGTCATCTTAGGACTCGAACTTTCACCGAAGTTGATTGCCAACACCCTTTGTACGACAGTCTCACTTAGGTCCGCTTAAGCAAGACTTCAGCCTTCAACAACTCTCAAAGTGTTTACCTCGGACACTCAAAGAAACAAAGCTACGAAAATAATAAGAAAACAAAGGCAACAAGGAAATAAGAGAGATACGGTAAAATTAACTTTTATATACTTTCCCTCAAAAGAATACAAGAAATGCTTTTTCTGAATGAATGAGAAGGACAAAGCTCGAATGAGCTATATATAGGCACTCTAACTTGGAAACCAAATTACATTCAGAATCCTACTTAAACTGAACTGCCTAAGATCGTGCTAAGATTACTCCTATCCTTATCAGATTACATCTATTATCTTCAGATGTTGAGTTTCATTGCAACTCTAACTCCTAGTTGTCGCCACATCATCCAAGATCTCTCCACGATCTCTATTCGCTGATGATGCTGTGTGATCTTGCCGAAGTCCACATAGCACATTGGCCTGATCCAATGCTTCCCACAATAAGTCCGCTAGTCGTGGTCTATTCATCCTAGCATGAGCCAAGTCATTAGCCTGGGTTGAGTCAATCTCCACAAGGTCTGAAACTCTACCAAAATTAGCACCAAGTCTGATCCTATTTGCCTATGTTTGCCTTAGTATTTTCGCATGCCTCCCTTATGCATGTAATCCAGCTAACCTTCCTCCTAAGGCACATCGTGAAGGTCGCTGAGAAGTGCTCTGAAGTTTAAGGGTCTAACAAACCACTCCCACTAGATGGATTCAACACCCTCTTCGAATTAGTCTAAAGGTAGTCATTTACTTAGTCCTCGAATTGCCACAAGGTCATATATTTCTCCCACGTAGCTTCCGCGACAGATTTACGTTTCCACTGAATCAAGAACTCGGTCCATCGGTTCTTCTTGTGTTGACCCATTGCTCGATGATCTAAGATTTTCTCCACTTGATCCTCGAATTGTTTCCTCA
>JANKOE010000009.1:11451836-11462262 GCA_026284465.1 Erythroxylum citrifolium | reverse complement strand
ATCTTACTAACATAATCTTACTTAATTAATGCTAACCTAATTTAATTTATTAGGCTAATCATGATTTATCATAAAAATTTTTGGGGCTAACAAATTAACTTACAGTATATGGTGTCTAATGGAGGTGCCACCTTAATTTGCTTGAACAGGTTGGACTCCACCCTCGTGACTAAATAAAGTGTCGTAAATACCTCCTTCCTACTCAAGGCATCTGCCACGTTGTTGTGCCTCCCCAGTTTATACTCCCACCCAAAGTCATATTTAGCAAGAAATTCTTACCATTGGGCTTGTTTTGCAAACAACTTCTTTTGGGTCCTGAAAAACGTGTTAGCAACATTCTCTGTTCAGACAACAAACCTGGTTTACAGCAAATATACTCGCTATATCATAAGGCAATGCACCACCGCAAGCATCTCCTTCTCATGCGTCGAGTAACGCTGCTCCACACTATTGAGCTTTCGACTCTCAAATGCTACTAGATGACCCTCCTGTATAAGGACTCTGCCAATGGCTTTGTCTGAAGCATCAGTATGTACCTCAAATGGAAGATCAAACACAGGTAGCTTCAATACAAGTTCGGTTGAGATAGCGGCTTTAAGTTTCTCGAATGCCTCCTCATATGCACTCGACCAACACCACTCTTGCTTCTGCTTCAGTAAGTCTGTCAATTTTAGAGTATCCCACAATGAACCGTCTATAGTAGTTCACCAGGTTGAGAAAACTCCGTAATTCTCATACTGTCGTGGGAGCCCGTCACTCAACTATTGCTTTCACCTTTCTCGAATCCATCCTGACCTGACCCTTACTCACCACGTGACCTAACTAGGCAAACTCGCACTTCTCCATCTTCACGTAGAGTTTATACTACCTTAGTCTTTCGAACACCCACCTCAAATGTTCCACATGTTCTTCCATATTAGTGTTATACACCATGATGTCGTCTAAGTAGACCACAACAAACTCATCTAGAAAGTCATACAGCACATCATTCATAAGGTTACAAAATAGAGCAGAGGCGTTAGTTAATCCAAACGACATAACTAAAAATTCGTAGGATTCATACCGAGTTACGCATGTTGTCTTTTGTTCATCACCCTTAACTATCCGCACTTGCCAATACCCACTCTGAAGATCCAACTTAGTGAACACCTCAGCCCTTGACAACCTGTCCATCAAATCCTGAACCAAAGGTACCGGATACTTATTTTTTATCATTACCTTGTTCAATGCTCAATAGTCCATACACATCCAAAGTGTACCGTCTTACTTCTTCTAAAACAATATCAGGGCGCCATATAGGGCTTAAATGGTTGGATGAACCCTACTTCCAACAACTCACCAAGTTGTTTTCGAAGTTCCGCCAATTCCATTGGGGACATCTTATATGGGGCATGTGCAGGTGGGATTACTCTGGGAACCAACTCAATCCTAATATCTATCTCACGACGAGGGGGAAGAGTTTTTGGCAACTCTTTCGACATTACCTCTCGAAACTCCCTCAACAAACTTGCAATTGCATCAGGGACTTCCTCCACGTGGTCTTCACTAATTTCCTACATGACAGCGAGATAGGTATCTATGCCTTTCTTCAACCCTTTCTCGATGGTCATGGCCGAAACATGTCCTATCGAAGTTGTAGCATCCGTCGTTCCACCACCGAACCTACAACAATTCACATAGAAGTAATTTTGATCGTTCATTAAAATTATACCTCCCAAACTAGGATACATCACCACCTTTGCTGTATTGAGAAAATCGACCTGCAATATCATCTCGAAATCCTTCATTGGTACGATACTGAAGTCCATCTTGGCATCTCAACTTCTAATGCTGACTGGAGCATTGTAAGCAATTCTCGCAATTACTTGTGCCTTTCCTATGGAAGTTTTAATCTTCATTGGAGCTTTGGACACCCTTATGCCCAACTTCCAAACCATTTTTTTGCTAGAAAACTGTGGGTCGCATCCGTATCCACCATTGCGGTCACGTCTTTCTCCCCATCTTGTACACCCCCGTACATTAGTCTATCAAAGGGAACCGACTCACTACTAACCGAATTAAGCAAGGCAATCGGATTTAGTGCTGCATCTTCCGAAGATTCACCTTCTTCTTTCACAATTAGGGCATTCAACTTCTCCTTTCTCAGGTACTCTTTGGCAAAGTATGGACCGCCGCATAAGTAACAAGCAATCCTTCTTTGAGGATGTCTCCCATTCTTAGAACCACTATTCTGCTTGCCCTTGCCCTTGAAATCTCCCTTCTTAGAGTCTTTCTTCTTCTTCCCCTTGGTCTTCTCCTGTTGGGCGTGGCCTTTGCCCTTGGAAGAATTTGAGAAGCTCACCTTAGATTCTTTCGCCATTCAAAAATCCACCAAGGCATCAGCAGTCGCAATTGCACAAATCATGTCCTTCACATTTTGCCTCCGTGATTCTATTTGAGCCCACGGTTGTAACCCGAATAGAGAATTGAAGAGCTTGTCCTCGTCTGACATATTCTCAATATCCAACATTAGAGAACTAAATGATTTGACATAATCTCTTACCGATCCATCCTACTTGAGCTTCTTCAAGGCATCCCTCGCGAGCCAATAAGTATTCATAGGAAGGAACTCATCCTTGAGCTCCGTCTTCGTCTGCACCCACGTTTTCATTGGAGTTCTACCCGCACTAATCTCTGCAGAGGTCCTCGTCCTCCATCAGAGCTTGGCATCCCTATTCAAGTACATGGTCATCACATTGACCTTCTCAATATCAGATACCCGAGCAGCCGCAAAGTACTGCCCTATATCCCATAAGAAATTCTCCAACACTTTAGCATCCCGCATGCCTTTGAACACCCTAGGTTCATGTACCTTCACAGATGAAAGTTATGGTGTTAAGCTTTCACCCCGATCGACATCTAGCGTTGCAACAGCACATCTCAATACAGTGATCTCGAACTGGGCCTCCTCTTGTTCCTTCAACATATCAGCCATCTGTTGTTGCAACTGTTGGATTTGCGCCTCCAACATCTTGAATCAAGTATTGTGAGATGTGACTTCTTCCTCCCCTTGAGGAATTGACCCAATGAGTGCCTTCACCCTAGACACTCATTCTGTCAAGTTACCTACTGCCATCTCGAAATTTGTCTCTGATACCAGTTGATACAAAGGTCACCTTGGGACTTAAACTTTCACCAAATTTTATCGCCAACACCCTTTGCACAACAGTCTTCCTTAGGTCCACTTAAGGAAGACTTCAACCTTCAACAACCCTCAAAGTGTTTACCTTGCACACTCAAAGAAACAAGGCTACGAAAGCAATAAGAAACAATGGTAGCAAGGAAACAAGAGAGATATGGTAAAACCAATCTTTATATACTTTCCCTCAAAAGAATACAAGGAATGCTCTCTCTGAATGAATGAGAAGGGCAAAGCTCGAATGAGCTATATATAGGAGTTTTAACTTGGAAGCCAATTTACATTCAAAATCCCACTTAAACTGAACTGCCTAAGATCATGCTAAGATCACGTCTATCCCTATCAGATTACATCACATGGACCAATTGGAAGACACCCCATCCAAATAGGACTCTAACTTGATAGGATAGAATCTACAAGATAACAGAAAGATAGAGTTTACATTCAAATAGGAAACCAGCATCCTTATCCTTGAAGATCTCTACTATCTTCAGATGTTGAGTTCCACTACAACTCTAACTCCTAGTTGTTGCCACATCATCCAAGATCTCCCCACGATCTCTATCCACTGATGATGTAGTGTGATCTTGCCAAAGCCCACATAGCACGCTGTCTGATCCAATGCTTCCTACAATAATTTTGCTAGTCGTGGTTCATTCATCCGAGCATGAGCCAATTCCTTAGACTGGGTCAAGTCAATCTTCACAAGGCCCGAGACTCTACCAAAATTCGCACCAAGTCTGATCCCACTCGTCCATGTTTGCCTTAGTGTTTTCGCATGCCTCCCTCATGCGTGTAATCTAGCTAACCTTCCTCTTGAGGCGCATCGCGAATGTCGCTGAGAAGTGCTCCGAAGTTTAATGGTCTAACAGTAAGTGCATATAAGTGAAAGTGTTGCTGGAGTATACACTTTCTAAAAGTAAGAGGTTAAAAAGATTGATTTTTGTAGTACAAAGTAGTGATGTTTCTTAGAGCTATATTTATAACAATATGTAGGATCAAATGAAATTTTATTTCATAGTTTTGATGATAACAAAATATCTTTTTATCATTTATGATATTAGTAAGTTAATATGCGAAAGACCAAGATCAATGAAAGGGTAAAGTGAATAAAGGAGTCAATTGAATCATTTAAGCAATTAAAAGATAAAGAAAATGATCAAAGTGAAGTATAAATGCAACTTAAGAGAGATTCAAAGGAATTAAGAATATCAAGATTTAATAATAACCGAAATCCTTTTGTAATCTTTTCTTTGTTATTTCAATGAATTAAAGACCCAATCATTGCATGATCATTCACATGTGGGGCATAATGCATAATTCGTTTCATAATAAAAAGAATTGTTTCGATCTTTAAAGAAAACCTTTCATATCTAAACAAACTTTTAGAAACTTTTGTAATGGTTTTAAATCAAGTTTTATTAAATTTATATGTTTTAATCTTTGAAAGGACTTAGATGGTTGAAAAAAATAGGTTTGGATGACTTAGTAAGTAGATAGACTTTGTTTGACACTATACAAGGGTTTGGTTATTCACTATTTAAACATTTTTCATCAGTTACAGTTAATTGATGGTTTATCTAATAAATTATTGAGAGAAAACTTTTTATCTAATTAGGGGTTCAGTTAGTGGTTTTCTGGCTAGTTAGAGGAGGTAATCAGTTAGTGAAACATGTTTAAAAACTAGTCATTGTAATTAATTTATGCATATAATGATTATTTTTATTGATTTTGATTGTCAATAGACCATAATTTTGAGTTGTAAAAAGAACCTTTGACATTTGAGGGAGTTGCTAAGAGTTTGAGAGTTGCTAAGAGCTTTAAGAGACTAGAGAGAGCATGTGTATGTTATATAACATATATAGAACTTTTGTTCATTGATAAGAACAAGAGAAGAATGTTTTTAGTTATATGATTATATAATGTAATAACCAATCTTAAAGTTTTCAACCTTTTAGAATGTTTTCAATTAAGTGCCTAAGCATTTAAAATTTTGAATTGAATAACCAACCTTTTATAACCTTAACAGTTTAGTTCAAAATGTTAGTTTTGCTAGCAATTTATATATTTGGATAACGGAATATTTATTGTTCATGAAATGTAGGTATCTTGTAATATGTTATTTCTATTATGGTATTATGTAATGTGTTGTACATGCATTTTTATAAAGTATGCTCTATTTATGGTATACTAATGTAATTTAAACGTTTAAATGTATTATTGAGGTTATGATAGAGATCACAGATAAACTAGAGATGGCTTTGAACTCAATCGAAAATTTTTCTGAAAATTTATGAAAACTTTGAGAAGTTACGGAATGAGTCCGAATGAACTTCAAAAGTCTTGAAATGTGCTTTAGAGATTTAAGTGACATTTTTGAATGAAATCCGAATGATGTCAATGACATTCGGTAATTTCTGGATTTGATTTGAAAATTCTTTTGGAAAATTGAAAAAGTTACCAAACAATTTCGAAATACGACGAAAAGCTACGGAATTAGGATTGGAGTCCCTAGGAGCTGAAACAGGTCAAAACAGAGGTTGTTTGAATAGAATTCAGGTAATCCAAAAATTTCAGGATAAAAAGACTCGTATTGAAAAATGATGGATTTTAAGGATAATGTGCCCAATTAAATTGTTTTAAGCATGCAATTGAAGAGTTTTAGGTTTAATTAGAGTATATTGAGGTTAAATTTAAGGTTTAGAATTATATAGAATGTTTTTCGCATTTATTTAGAAAAGTTTATCGATTTAATTTGGTAAAGGACAAAATGGTCTTTCGTATAAAATGGTATTAGTAGATTAATGAGTCACACTTAATGAACAATTAGAGGCTTTCTTAAGGGTTAAGAATCATTAATTAAATGGTGATGAGTCATTAGTGATGACCAATAAGAAAGTGACATGTGTAATGCAGTTAATGAGTATAAAAAGCAAACTTTAGTCACATTTTGTTTCATTTTAGTGTTAACTGTGAGAGTGAAAGTGAGGGTGAAAAAGAAAGGGAAAAGAAGAGAAACCAAAGTGGAGATTCGGCCAATGAGGAAACAAAGAAGGAAGAGAGAGAGAAAGAAAAGAAAAAGGAGAAGAGAGAGCTTCGGCTAGGCCATGGAGAAGTGATCTAAGGAGTTTTTCATGTACCTCCAATTAAGTATCCAATAAGATCCCATAATCATCCAAGTGAAGAGAAAGAAGAAAATGGGTTAGTAAGCTTACTAGTTTTGTTGAAAATTTGGATTTGTTGCGTGTGATATCAAGGTTTTATTACATTGGAATTGATTAGGAGAAGAAAATCACTAAACCTAGTGTATGGAATCTTGGTCATACTTGGTCAAAGTTAAGATCTATTGCTTAAAGTGTTTTATTTTGTCATTATTAGATGATTTAAGATTAATGAATGACATTAGCAAGCTAGTTTAATGATGATTTCAGCCATGGCTAAGGTTTTTAATTTGTTATGATTCAAAATTCTATTTTGATGCTAGTGATGTAAAGAAATGAAAAGGAATTGGTTTGGAATTAGTTTTGGTTGAATTTAAGCCAAAGGTGTATGATTATGTAAAAATTTGTTGATGGAATTTTATAGCTTAAGTGTGTGTATTAAAATGTCGTAGAAGTGAATTTGGATTGCTTTTAAGTGTTAGAAATCTAATGGAATGAAATTGGAAAAGTTTAACGTAAAATATGTTAACTTTAGCCTTAAGGGCATGTTTGGTATAAAAGTGTGGTTATGATGTAATGACCATGTGAATGTGATTAAGGATAGTCAATAAGTGTATTTGTGTCATTAGAATTATTAAATGAAGTGTCAAGTTATTATTTGAAAAAAAATTACTATATGGAATGTATGTGCAAAGTAATGAAGTTGAAATGGTTGATGATGTATTTGGTTGGAAAATGTATTAAGGAGTTGAATGTATTCATATTAGGTTTTGGGATAAGAAAACGAAATCAACTGAAGAACTTCGAAGTGGTGAAAAGGAAACTAACAAGTTCTCAGTGTACTTTGAATTGATTTTATGCAAATGGTTTTTATTTTGTCATGAAATTAATATTTATGTTAAGTTTTATGTGAATGACATTTTACAAGTAAATATTGCTATCATAAGTTTATGTTTTACCAATATATAAATTTTAATTTGCAAGTTAAATTTTATATGATTGGAAGTTCCATTGAAATTGTGTTATTTATCGATAAAAAGCAAATGAAGTTTTATCCTGCAGTATATCGTTAGGTTTTATACATGAAATTGTACTAGTTAGAGTATTCCGATCATGCATGGCAGTGCCTGGGGGACATCAGTTACTAACAACAGGTGGTATTGTGTCTACCAGTAGTCTAGTGAGTTGCCTTCTGCATGTATGGAGTATATATAGTTCTAGCCAAAATATTTACGGGTAAGCGATGCAGAACTAGCTTTGTATATATATTTTTAGTCAAATTTGTTACGAGTAAGTGATTTAGAATCAGTTCTGTAACTAGTGGTTAACTAGTGGCGGGCAAGTGATGCAAAACCAACTCCGTGACTTTATGCCTAAGGTACCATATGGTAAGAAATTAATGGTGGGCCATGTTGTATAAGAAAATTTATGAAAATGTTAATGTTGTCACTATTTATTTTAAAAGGAATTTGAGAGGTACCGTATAGTACCAATTCTAATGGTTGGATTATTTTCAATATAAAAGTTTTTCAGGAAACTTATTTCCACCACTATTCATTGTTTAAGGAAAAAGGAAAAAGGAAATTGAAAACTCTTATATTATAAGTTTAATTTCAAAAGGGCATTTCGAAATAGTATTTCAGAAAAATTAAGTTGTGTTTTACAAAATGTTATTTTATTACTAGATTGTATGATGCATGAAAGAATTTTATGATATACAAATGAATTTTTATGGCAATTATCTTACCATGAGCTTTATTATTGTATGAGAATATTTAAGTTATGTTGTTATGAAATGTTTCATTTTTGTTAAACTGATTAACACTCACTAAGCTCGTTTAACTCATCCCTATTTTTATGTTTTTAAATAAACCACCCTAGGTATGTGTACAGGTGCTACAATAGCTGGGACCCCATTGCAGAATTAGTTGTATCATTAGGTGCTACTATGCTTATGTCATTTTGCTATGTATGTGTTTTCATGAAATTGGCTTAGTTACTTGTATATATGGTTTAAATAATTTAGGAAAGGGTTTAAAAGTGTGATCTTGTAATATTTTTGAGATTGTAAAATGTTGAGAAATATTTGTTTATGGTTGCTTATGATGTAGACTTGAGGTCCTATTTTAGAAGTTGAGAGGTTTATGAAATACTAAAAGTGTTTTAATCATGTTATACAGGTTTTTGAAAAATTGAAAATCTTAGAAAAGCAGTCGTTATGTTGCCAATTTGTTTTAAAAAAATTCCCACTATTTTCCGCTCTTTTAACTTTGAAACTATAAAAGGGTTTTAATAGTTGAATGGCTTAGCTCCCTTCGATTGAGTTAGATATTGATTGAAGGGCTACTGTGGGATCGTCGGAAGGGCTCCACTCGGGTTCCAAAAGGAGAACTTCAGGATGGGTCCTTTCATAGCCAACTAAAAAAATTCTTTCTACTCCAATCTGACCATAACCACTATTTTTCTAGGTGGATATCTACATGTCATAAACAACAAAAATTCTATTAGCGAAATCAGACTAACATTTTGAAATGAACTATTAAGGTTTTTAAAAATTGATCACTCAATTAAAAACAATAAAAGCTTGGACAATGAATTTTAAAAATCTTAAAAACTTGGGTACTTTAGGATTGGTTATCCTTTGTGTAATTGTTGCAATTAGAGAAATTACTTAGAAATATACTTTGTGAGGGTTACTCTTCACTTGTAACAAAATAAGATGTTTGTAACGACTCCTCTTTACTCTTAAGAAAGGAAATACTTTATTGAGGGTTTCTCTTGACCTATTGAAAGAAGAAGATGAATTCTCAAATAAAGCTTAAAAAGCATTTGTAGGCTAAGAGTTAATTGAAAAAATCAATATAAATAATTTGTGTCTCTTTTTTCTACTATATTCTGATATTATTGTGTTTGTTTTGTGATTATTTTATATGAATTTATGATTATCCTTTAGAATAAATAATTTATCGATTAGTTTTAAATTTTGTAAAAATGAATACCCACAACTTACCCTCCCTCTCATGTGCCATTTGGGAACCAACATATTGATTGTTAAAAGTTGAAGTACCTTAACTTTAATATTGGTGTTGTACTATGGTAATTATTATCAATTACATTATGAATAATGCTTTAGTTGTAGCTTAATATATGTATTTTGAATGCAATTAAGATTTGTATTTTTGTAATATTTACAGGAGAATAATTTTATGAAATGGATGCCTTACTACCTTTATGTAGTTTAGTTATAACAACATATATAGTCATTATGAAGTTAGTTTTGGAATAAATTGTATTTCAAATCAAAGAGATATATGGACATTTAAGTAACATCCACAATAATATTCATGAAAATTCATCAAAACTTAAATTTATCAAAGCATCCAACACTGACATGTAATATCTTAAAATGTCTCAATTGCTTTAAAATGATTAAAAAAATATAATATCCACAGCATTTTGCAATTTTTTTAACATTAAAAAGTATGTAATATTCATAATTCATCGTTACAAATTCAAAGCATGTCTGTATTTGTTTTGTAAGTATCAAAATCATTATGTTATATCCAAAAACACATATTATAAATACAAACTAAGAATATATAATTATTTGTGTATATCAATCATATAAAATTTAAAATAACTTGGAATTAAATTAACTCAGCTTGCATTAAAAGAAGATTGTGATTGCTTTCTTCTCTTTTCATCTCTCTTAACATATAAAAGTGGATAAAGTGATATTATACCCACTATTTCATTAAGCCTTCTTTGTAACACCCCACTCCCGCGTGACTCGAACCCGACATCGATGGTGATATCCGAGTCCGTGCCCCACGAGGGTGGCGTGCTACATCACTCAGTTAAAACTCAGCATCAATACTTTTTTTTTGAAACACAATCATACATTACGCAGAAAGTCATTATGTAAGTCCACGGTGTCCTTTTTATAAGTACGAATTATTACAGTCCATTGACTTTACACTATGGACCTAATCATTTGTACAAACATTCAGAAAAAATACAATTTTAGTAGACACTGATGCAGACGCGAACTGATCCCGACCTCTAATCTTTCCTTGAATGCTGTAAA
>JANKOE010000009.1:11357535-11368904 GCA_026284465.1 Erythroxylum citrifolium | reverse complement strand
TTTGAATAAAACGCGCTAAAGGGGATTGCCTTTAGGGCACAATTAAACAGTACCGACCTTGAACAAGTCGACTTATGCAATGTACAAGGCGACTTGTCGGTACTTTTCATGTGTAAGTCGAGTTATCCATCGAACAAGTCGACTTATCACTTACACTAAGTGTATTAAAGTGATTCTTAAGTGTTTCCTGCATACGCATGCAAGTACAAATGTGAATTCTCAACCTAATTGTTGACTGTCGGACTAAGGTCTGATGACATGGGAAAATGGTTAAATGAATCCATACAAATGTGAGTGTTGCATTCCATATCACGTATGCATAAGATATAATGGCAGTTGCGACCAGAGTAGTCAATGATCAGAGCTTCAAGCTCAATGTTTGAAAAAGAGCCTCGAGCTCAAAGTGATTCAGAGCCTCAGGCTCGATGTTCAATGAGCCCTATATGGGACAGTTTAGACACTCGGTCACAACAAAGTAATAAACGGGAAAACAAATGGCATATACATATGCATAATAGGATTGACTTAATAGTTTTGAATGGGATTGGCTTGCTTGAATTGAATGGAATTGATTTCATTATCGTGAATGCGATTGACTTGAGTGAGTTACATAGGAATTTGACATTGAGTGAATGAACATGTGAAATTGTATTGAATGTGAACAACGAAATTGAAGTGATTGTGAATATACAATACACATTTCAAGTCATAAAATATGTATTTATGTACATACATATGAGTCATAAGTCACCATTAGAAGGGTATCAAAATTACACTTGTATAATTGTACCATACACATATGAACGATAAATATGAATACAAATCATTTATGTACATGTAAATTTTCTTTAGTATGCATTATGCTTAATCTTAAATCCCAATGTTTAATTATCCAATTCACATAAAGTAAGTCTTATTTCATTTGTTTCTAGGTATTTGAAAAGTTTCATCAACATTCAAAAAGGTTTAGATATGATTTGGTAAAAATCGGAAATGAAAACAAACTCAAAATAGTGTAATTTCTTTCCCGTTGTGTCCCTTACCCATAATTCAAACCTCCATTTTCTCTGAACTTTTCATATAAAAAAATTTCGAAATAGCTTTTGAGGTCTTCTGAGCATTTGTTCCCATATGTCTATAGTTTCTAAAGAACTAAAAATGAAGCCATTTTGACTTCTATATCATGAGATATAGACCAAAAATCACATGATGCTCCAAAAAAGGGACAACATCAGGTCGATATCAATTTCCAATGTTATAAAGCTAAAATTAAGTTAGAGTATCTTATAGAGATTTCTAGTTCTATGCCTTAGTTTTCATATGCAACTAAAATCACCCAATTTAGAGGTCTATAGCTTGAATGTGACTGGTTCGATAAACCCTAGATAGAATTCCACTACACAATACTCTCTTATCATATTCAACCAATTCTATGCAAGGTAACACCAAAATAACACCAAAGCATCATCCCAACAACCATTCCACATCCAAATAAATCTTTGTATCCATTCAAACATACACACAAAGAGAAATTAGACTAAGTGTAGTCCCAAACCTTAAAATTGGCAAAGTAGTTCTTCTAATGTCTTTCCTTCCCTTCCTCTTGGGCTTTGCTAGACTCACTAACTAGAAACACCATAAATACACATCTCAATCCCACTTCCATCCTTATAATTTCAGTTCTTCATAAGCAAAGCAAGAAAGATGAAGATGAGAAAAACCACAAACTTTTACCTTGATTTTCACCTAGGATTAGTTTGATTCCTTATGCAAAATGATGTGATTAAGGAGATGGATTGGAAAGGAGGTGAGAGAGAAAATTCTGGAGTTAAAACACTCTATCTACATTCCTCTCCCCATTCTTCTACTCCCCACTTGAAGAAGTTTATAGTCTTACACACATATTTCAATATCATTGGTCCATATGTTGATTTTTGGGCAAAATTGCACATTTAGTCCTCCTTCTTTCTTTAATTCCCACATTGACATATAAAATCATCAATTGATTTCATTCTAGTCCATAACTCACATATAATTATTCATGTTCATGCCTAAATGAAGAAATTACCAATTTATGCTTGTCTTTTAAATTAATTACCATTATGTCACTTACTATGCTTAGATACACTTAATTCTTTATGTTCACTCTTTAATACACCCAACACATACTATAATGCTTCTAGGGTATATATTGGGGCCTTACATTTCTCTCCTCCATAAAAGAATTTTGTCTTGTAAATTCACACCTATATTGAATAGTTGTGGGTATTGAGTTCTCGTCATCGATTCGGGTTCCCAAATTGCCTCTTGAATGCCACGATGTTGTCATAGCACCTTTATAAGAGGAATTTGTTTATGCCTTAACTGTCTCACTTCTATAGCTAGGATTTCCTTTGGCTCTTTATCATATGAGAAGTATGGTTGGACCTTTATTTCTTGTAAAGGTAACACATGTGAATCATTTGATCGGTATCTCCTTAGCACTGAGACATGGATCACATCATACAACTTAGATAGTTCCATAAGAAGAGCCAACCTATATGCCACTGGCTTAATCCTTTCAAGGATTTCATATGGACCTATAAATCTTGGACTAAGCTTTCCATTTTTCCTAAATCTTAACACCTTTCTCTAGGGCGAAACTTTCAAGAAAACTTTGTCACTTACTGAATATTCAATATCTTTCTTCTTTAAATAAACATATGATTCTTGTTTATCACTTTTAACCTTCAAATTTTGTTGAATAACTCTCACTTTCTCTTCTGTGTCTTTGACTATGTCGGGCCCAATTATCTTGTTCCCAGTCAATTCTTTCCAACAAACCAAGGATCTACATTTTCTGATATATAATGCTTCATATGGTGCCAAGCCTATATTAGACTGAAGACTATTATTGTAAGCAAATTTCACCAAAGGAATATACCTATCTCAACTGCCTAGAAATTCCATAACGCATGCTCTAAGCATATCTTTCAGCACCTTTATAACTCTCTTAGATTGCCTATCAATTTGTGGGTGAAAGGTTGTGCTGAAGCTCAATTGAGTACCTAAAGTTGCTTGCAGGCTTTTCCAAAATCTTGAGATAAATCGTGGGTCTCAATAAGAAACAATTGACAATGGCACTCTATGTAGCCTAGCAATTATATTCACATATAGCTCAGCTAGCCGATCCATAGAATAGTTAAGTTGAGTAGGTATAAAGTGAGCCGATTTGGTGAGCCTGCCCACTATAACTAATACTGCATCATGCTTTCTCTGTGTGAGGGGTAGACCTGTTACAAAGTCCATATTGATATTATCCCATTTCCATTGTGGAATTGGAATGGGATTCAATAGGTTAGACGAGACTTAATGTTCAGCTTTCACCTATTGATAAGTCAAACACTTGGACACATAGCATCACGCTTCATACCTAGCCACCAGTAATGTTGTTTTAAGTCCTGGTACATCTTGTTACCCCCACGATGCATAATGAACACAATATTATGGGATTCATGTAATAACTTCTTCTTCACGTTCTTTACTGCTAGTACACATAATCTACTTTTAAAGTATAGACTTTCGTCATCTTTCACTACAAAATTAGTCTGTTTCCCTTCTTGCACCGGTTGTACAATATGTTGTAACTTGGCATCATCCTTTTGTGCATGTATTATCATCTGTCTCAAGTCAAGACTCGCTTTTAATTGAGCTATCAAAGCTCCATCTGGTGTAAATCTCCATCTACTATGTTGTAATGATAGTGCTGAAATAAACTTCTTACTCAAGGCATCTTCTACCATATTAGCTTTTCTGGGTGATAGTTAACTAAGCAATCATCATCTTTAAACAATTCTAGCCAATGTCGTTGCCTCAAATTTAGCTCCTTCTGTGTGAGCAGGTACTTAAGACTCTTGTGATTCGTGTATACTCTACACATTTCCTCATATAAGTAGTGTCACTAAATTTCAAGGCAAACACTACTGCTACTAATTCTAAATCGTATATAGGGTAGTTCTGTTTATGCAGCTTTAATTGTCTCGAGGCATAAGCGACCACTTTCCCATCTTGCATCAATAAATAACCCAGACCATTCCTAAAAGCATCACTGTACATGGCATACTCTTGGTTTAGAGTTGGCTGTATCAGTATTGGAGCTTCAGTGAACGTCTTCTTTAACTGTTTAAAGCTAGCTTGACATATATCATTCCATTCAAACTTTGTGCCTTTCCGAAGTAACTTTGTGATTGGAGAAGCAATTATTGAGAACACTTTGACAAAACGTCTATAATAACTAGCAAAGACAAGAAAACTTTTCACTTCTGTTACATTTACCTTCTAAAGAGATAATATGCCCGAGGAAAGAAACTTCCTTTAGCTAAAAGTCACATTTACTTAATTTGTCAAATAACTACTTCTCTCTTATATTCGTGACCACAATTCTCAAATGCTAAGCATGTTCGCCTTCAGTCCTCAAATAGACCAATATACATTGTAATTGTGATTGAATTAAGATATTGCTATATATTTTTATTTATCCTAGTGATAAACGATTATTGTATTATATTTGTATTGTCATATTGAGTGCATTTTGCTTATTATTTGAGAGTTTTATGTTATTTTGGTGCTTATTTTGTTTCAAGTATATTTTTAGTTCTCAATCAACTTTATGGATCGAAAGGAGGATAATTAATAGAAATCGTAGTA
Source organism: Erythroxylum citrifolium (assembly GCA_026284465.1). Lineage (NCBI taxonomy): Eukaryota > Viridiplantae > Streptophyta > Magnoliopsida > Malpighiales > Erythroxylaceae > Erythroxylum > Erythroxylum citrifolium. The sequence goes on along the minus strand of JANKOE010000009.1, from coordinate 11,364,218 downwards.
TAAAACTTAAGAATTGGAGTTGTTTTGCAGACACACGCACTTGTGAATACGTATTTTCTTAAGTAGAGATACATGCCTGTGTTCCTTGCTCATATAAGCTCCTATGAACATGTAAAGTTGCGATTTTAAATAGTTTTTGATAGTGTAATTGACCGTGTATCATCCAAACACCTTAGTTCCATAATACAAAAGAAAATTATGATGTGGAGACAAAAGATAGGTGGTTAAAGTTGAAAGCTATAGCCAAAGTCAGAGTTAGAGACACGATTTTGAATTTAGGGAAAGAAAAACACGAAGATACTTTAAGAGATCTGATAAAGAACAAACTTTCATTAAGGATTCAAAGGGATTTTATTAGAGAGAAAGGAGATATACATATCTATGAATTCTTTTCTTTCTAATCATTCTTTTGAACCTTTGATGTCTGTTTCATTTTCTATGTTTAGGAGTTAAGTTTGTTTAGTACCAAGTTAGGATGAACCCTAAGTTAGGATGGGTACTATAAGTTAATTCTTTATTTAATGCAATTTAATTGATTCATTCATTTAGATTCAAATATATGTTTGTATTCTTAAATTAATATGTCCAGAATATTAGTTCAATTTCTTATTTCATATGATTACAACAACATCTAATAGAAATCCTGCTAACACTCGGGGTCTGGGGAGGTCCAGTAGTACGCAACCTGACCTCTAACTAGTAGAGAGGCAGTTTCCAAATGATTTCATATGATTAAGATTGAAAAAAAAATCCTCTTATATGAATAGATATACCATAATTAGAAGGAGTTGTATGCAAATCTAGAGATAGGTCGACATAAATCCTCTAGATTAGGGTCAGACCTAATAGAGAAATTCATGAATCATAATAATGTAATCTTAAGGTTTTCACTAAGAAGAGATCTCAGTTAATCAAACGAGGATTAATTGTTAATATTCTCATGAAAGATATTAGAATAAATTAGGGGTTTCCATAGTCTAATGATCGATGATTAAATTGTGTGATAAAAATATCTTAAAGGGATTCATTACCTAAGTACTAGTTATTTGATATTGAATTAGTCTTTGTGTTAGATTTGTATTGATTCATTACTTTGTTGAGTCTTAGTTCAGTTTAGTTTTAAATTAACAGATAGAGACCACTACTAGTACTTGTAAGCCTTATGGGATTGACCTGTACTTGCTAGGGCTAGCGATAGCTATGCCATGAAATTATGATTTAAAACAAAACAAATCACATATCAAGTTTTTGGTGTCATTGTTAGGGATTAGAATCTAAGGAAAACCTTGCTTTATTAATTTAGCCATTATTGAATGCTTTATTTCTTTCTACTTTTTGTTTTAAATTCGTTTACTTATTTTATTAACTCTTTAGTTTTATTACTTATACAAGTCTTAGGGTTAGTTTATGACCTAAGGGAATCTATTGCATCTAATCAACAAAGATCCAAAGATTGAGAGGACAACTTGTAGAAATCTCTGTAGAACCTTACTTAGAGAGTTTGAGTTAGATCGACAAATAAAGGACCTGGAAGGTCAGAATGATACCAAAGAATCTAGAACTATGACAGACCAACCAAGAACTATGTTTGATTATGCAGGGTCGAAATTGATGGGAGCAGAGTCTAACATCAAGAGACCAACGATTGAACACCAAAAATTTTGAGATTAAACTAAGTATTATTTAGATGGTGCAGCAGTCTTTCCAGTTTGATTGACTATGAGATGAGGATCCCAGTGCACATATCACCAACATTTTATTAGATTATGATACTTTTAAGATCAATGGTGCTAATAATGATGCAATCATGTTGACATTATTCTCATTTTTATTGAGGGGTAAACTAACGCAATGGTTAGACTATCTGCCTAGGTCATCTCTTACTACTTGGGACCAAGTGGTAGAGAAGTTCCTTCTAAAGTATTTTCCATTAGCCAAGACTGCTAAACCAAGGAATGACATCTCCTTTTATGCCCAGGTTGATTCAGAGACATTATATAGCAGATGAAAGAGATTTAAAGAGATGTTGAGGAAGTCCCTACAATATGATTTACCGTTGTGGATACAAATACAAACTTTCTACAATGGGTTCAATCAAACCATAAAGAAGATGATAGATGCAGTAGCTGGGGGGTACTCTAAACAATAAAATGCCAAAAGCAACTGAAGACCTCATTGAAGACTGGCTATAAACAATTATCAGTGATGCTTGTCTCGAGCAAGACCTAGGAAGCCAGCATAAGTATATGACATTGATGCAATTATAGCATTAACAAACCTATTTGAAGCTCTAAGTAGTAAGATCAATGGATTAATTATGAATCGTAAACTATTCCAAGTTATGTAGTGTGAGGTATCATGGCTAGCACATCTAAATCAAGAGTGTTAGGTATTACAACCCGAGCATATGGATTATATAGGGAATGTTCCTAGACCTAGAATAAACCATACAATAATACATACAATCTGGGATGGAGGAACCATCCAAAATTTTCTTAGGGGAATCAAGGATAGATGATTGGTTGTTTATATACCAATATTAATTTTACCACAAGTGAATGGTATATATGTATCTAGTACTAGCAAGTACGGGTCAAATCTTACAAAGATAATAAGTTTTAGTAATAGGCCTTACATCTCGTCAAATATTATCTTTGCTAATTGGTTGATCCAATTCATTATATTTTGTATGCAAGCCTCTGTTTCCTAATGCATTATGATCAATTCTTGAATAAAATTGGACATCATATCTTCCATAGTTGGTTCCTTAACTTGAGATGTTGGACCCCGAACTTGAGGAATTGGTGGCGATTTATTCTTGTACAAAGAAAAGGAATTCTTGAATTTGAAATGATATACAAGATTAAGGTAGTGAATGTAGTAAGTTGATGAAGAGTGAATATTAATTTTTGGTTTTTGATGATTATGAGATTCTTGAGTAAACTTGTATGTTTAAGGGTACTATGAAATTTATGATGAATAAGTTGGTAGAAATGGAGTGGAAATGACTAGAATAAAAAGAGTTGAAATGTTGGTAGCTAAATTAAGTAAGTTGCGTTTAATGTTTTATTTGGGCAATGTTAATTGGAGCTATTACAATGATATTTTGAGGTTAATGCATGAAATGAGTGTTTTGTGTATGTATGTGTTGTGGGTGACATCTTTATAATTGAGAAAGTGAGTTAGTACAATTACTGTTTATGTGGCTTCTTTGTAATTTGAATTTCTGAGATTTTAATGTATTGGGGCTAGAAATGCCCACTAAAACTTTGTAAGAACTCATATTATGATGTTAGTGAAAGATATTCAGCTTTTATTTGTGTTTGCCGATGTTTGTTCCAAAAAGTCACTTTGCACGTTTTTGCAAATCTCCATAAGGGTAGGTTTTGTGTATGTTGGCTTGAGGTAAATTCTGTACTGATATAGGTAATATTGGATCAAGTAGCTTTCTTGAAAGTTGTAGAGAAAATTCTTAGCTTTCCAACGATGTACAATATGCCATTTTTGGACGTGGGAGTTAAAAGATATGAATTTTAGAAGTTCTGTTATTGTTTAGGATGATGTTTATCTGACAGATACTTTGGGGTGGTTTTTGACTCCTTTAAAGGCCGATTTGGTTTTTAAGCTCTTCATGGAAGTTGTAGAGCCTTCTTTTAGCTTTCCATTGATACCAAATTTGCAAATCTTGGAGTTCTAGGTCAAAAGTTATGGATTGTGGAAGTTAGGATTTCGGAAGAAGAAAGACCAGAGTTTCCCAGTCGATCACTGTAGTCGACTTAGTCGACTAATAGTTTTTGACTAGTTGACTAATTGTCATTTCTCGCATTAGTCGACTAATAGTTTTCGTCCAGTCGACTATTGTCATGTTTCTCCTGACCAGACCTCTCACCACTCTTTTGCTTATAACTTTTCCGTCCGACCTTCGATTGATCCGATTTTTGAAGCAATGGTTTTCTAAGACATTCCTCTACCTCTCCATAAAAGAATTCATAGGCTTTGATATTAATTTGAAAAAGTTTGATGGAAGCAAAGTGAGAGGATCGGTTAAAAGAGTATAAGTTGGATGTTTTACTGAACATGCTTCAGTATATTGGTGATATCTCAATCTATAGAGATCCAAATGAGTTGATTCTTGTCCTTAAATAAACTAGAGACATGGAGCTACAAGTTATCTGAAGGAATCAAAATTCAATTCAGCCCCTAAGATTTTCAATTTCTGAAGTGAAGTTGCTGATAGTTTTTAGTCTCGGATTAGTATGAGCCGAAAGTGTTTGGGCTATAACTTTCAAATTACTAAACCAAATTGAGTGATTTTAGTGTCTATGGAAACCTAAGACATAGAGGAACATTTCGTTAGAAGGAAGTGTTATCAAATTGCTTCATTTACCTGATCAAAATAAGGAGTTAAGATGTCAATTTTAAAGATAAAATGAGGGGCAAAATTAGAAGGACACTTAAGCCATATAAGTTACAAGGCTTACATGAAAGGGTATTTTGGACATTGCTCATTCATTAATGGCACAATTGTAAATAAGAAGTGGGGGCTTTCATATAAGAAGAAGAGAAGCACGAAATTGGGAGAAAAAAATGAAAGAAAAGAGAGAAGAGAAGGGGAGTTTCGGTGGAGAGAGTAAAGGAAGAAGAAAGAAGAAAAAGGTTAGGGTTTGATTTTTCTTGGATTTCAATAAGGATTTTGAGTTGATTCAAGAAGAAAAAAGGAAGAGGAGCATGAAAGCTTTCATTCAAGCCAAGAAACCCTTCATTTGGTGAAGGATTAAGGTAAGAGAAAATTTTAATTTGTTGGATTTTGAAAGGGGTTTTGGTTAAGATAGCTTAAGAAATGTATGAGATTAAGTTTTCTAAGATCAATTTTGTGATTATGTGTTATGAGTTATCCAATTTTAGATTCCTATTGATTAGGGTTTTTTTTGCCATTATTGAAGGAGATTAAGAAAAGCAAGAGGAGCATGAGGGGATGCATTTTTGAACAAGTATGAAGCAAGGAAATAAGGTGGGTTTCATGTTTATAATTTGAAAAATGAGCCACAATGTGTTTTCTGAAAAATCAAGAAATAAAGTTTGCTTTGAATCAAGAGAATAAAATGATCTAAATGGCTTCATAAATATTGCATTATTGTTTTTGAATGATTTGAGAATTTACTATATGCTTAGTATGTGAATTGTGTATGAGGAGATGATTTGAGTTGATGAACCTTGATTATGAATTGTTGTTAGGTGTATATATATATATAAGTGAGATATGATGGAAAGGAAATATAGGATTTGTGGTGAATGATAAGATGTTATTGACTATAAGGAGCCATATGAATTGAGGTTGAGTGTTGGATGAATTCCAAATGGGAAGTTGAATTGTTTTGAATGATGTGGTAGTAGAGAAAGTGAAGTTGGGTTAAATTGTAAGTTTTGCATGAGGATAAAATGTGTAGGCTAACTTCCAAGTAAAAACTGTACTGATCTAGATGGAGTTAGCTAGAGTTTCCTTCAGGAAAGTTGTAGTTCGTCTTTATATCTTTCCAATTCTATAAAGTATGCAATTTTTGGATGTCGGAATTGAGAGATATGGTCATTTTAAGTTAGGGTGTCATATAGGAGGTTTCACCTGAAAGTTGCACTTACACGACCTGTCCAAGTTAGTTCATTTGGTCCATGTTTTGACCCTTTAAACGACATAATTTCATTTTGTGGTCTTCAGGAAAGTTGTAGCCTTAGAAGGCTTCTTTCAGACCATTTAAAAATGAATTCAATCCGACTTCTATAGTAAGAGTTATAGCATTTGAACTAGGACATGTACAATGTGGGTTTGGATCTGAACAGGTTGAGTTCGTTTAGTCATAATTCTCCGTCCGACCTCCAATTAATGTGATTCTTCAGGCGTAAATTTATAACACAGTGTGTAACATCCCACCCCCGATGGGAAGGGTAGTATAGTAATTCGGAAAGGGCTAAGAGTGTTTAGTATGGTTTTGAAATATTCATGCATATTCTTATACGTGAATAGTGAAATTCGCACATGAAATTGAGTGTTCATGCATTCATGACATTTCCTGGTATATGTGCTTAAATGTAATTTTTGTGGAAAAATGTGATTTTGTTCTTGAAAATTTATTTGGAGTGGATTGCTGTGTGTTTTATATTTTTGGAAAAATTTAGAAAATTTTCTGGAAGCTTTCGGGGAAACTTTTTGGATCGAAAAAATCGCCATGTGGCAGACTGATTGGTTTTCGGTATTGGAAATTTTTTTCCAATGGCACTGGAATATTGGGTACATTATTTTGGGATTGTAAGTAGAGCCATTGGAATTGGATGGATTAAAGATTTCTTTTATTAGGGTTCTTTTATTACAAATTCATTAATTTGATTTCTTGCCTTTTTCATTTAATGCCAAGTGTCATGGCATGTGTCATGACACCCTTAAGCTCAATTAATGCCCTTGTTTTTGTTACATTCATTCTCGACACTTCCAAATTGAAAGAGTAAAAAGGGTGATTTTTAATCGGTTTTGTTCCTTTCATCCGAATACATCCTCCTATCTTCTTCTTCATTGATTTTCTCCACTTATCCTAGCTAAATCACTCTTCTCTTCTGCCTTAAGTACTTCCTTTCATGCATGCAAGCTTAACCCTCCTACCTCCCTTGCTTTGGTGATGATTGTGTATGGTGAA
>JANKOE010000009.1:11257603-11272530 GCA_026284465.1 Erythroxylum citrifolium | reverse complement strand
ATCAGCTATGGTGATCTTTTTATGGCTACAGCTGGGGTTATAAGAGATAAAGTATTTAGAAGAACAAGTCATATGATTTGTTGCTCCGGAATCAAGTACCCACATAGGATAGGAATATCTTTCTAAGGCATTAGGATTAGAAGAAGAAGAAATACCTGAAAACGCCATGAACAAGTACCTATTAAGATTGGTTTTTCAAAGGACTCCACAAATGTTTTTAGTTTCTCCATTTCTTCGATATTGAACTCAGGAATAGGTTTCTTTTCATCATTAGTTGACGAAGTGCTCACCATATGTGCTTGACTTTGGTCGTTCCACTACGATTGGGCTTGCCTGAAGTTTCCAGCACTTCTCCCTAGTATGCCGATGCTTTTTGCAATATGTACAGAATGGAGAATCTTAATTAAAAGGTTTGGATGAGTCCACTCTAGTGACAGCTGTAGAATTGTTAGCCTCCTTCAATTATGTGTCCTTAGTAATAAGTGCAGAACCATCTCCTCCTTGAGGTTCAAGCATAACACTTCAATGTCCCTCTTCCGCACGTATAATAGCGATTGCCTCATTCAGAGATGGTAGGTCTTGTTTTTCCAAAATCTGTACCCTTACAGCATCAAATTCCACGCATAAACTTGCCAAAAATCATAAATATGATTCTTTTCCACAAAACATTTCAAAATTGTTGCATCTTCACTATAGCGCATTTGGATACATTGATAACGATCTATCTCCTGCCACAAGCTTTGTAAAAGACTCGAATATTCAGTGACAGTCCGAGTCTCTTGTTTAGCTGCTAAAACTTTCGTCCTAATCTCATAGATCTGTGCAGCATCATTGACTTTGGAATAAGTATGCTGAATAGCTTCCCATATTTCCTTGGTAGTTCCTAGGAACATGCATATGTCACTAATTTATGGCAGCATTGAGTTCCATAGCCATGACATAACCATGGAGTCTTGTTCATCCCATGCCATAAATTTTGGATCATCCTGTGAAGGACCAGTACCCAATAAATGACTCAATTCCCCTCCCCCCTTTAGGAATGTGAAGACTAGTTGTGACCATTTTAAATAGTTCTTCCCATTCAATCGGTATACAGCTTGAATATTCTACAAATCTCCGGGTATAACAACAGCAGTACTCTCGACAGAGTGGCTGATGATTTCAGCAGAACTACTAGGTGATTCTGACATGATTGATTCAGTAGGACTAAGGAAAGGAGAAGGAAAAAAGAAGTGATAAGGCTAGGACGTTGAAGAGGGATAGTGAAGATAAGATTCTCGGTTAGTATGACTAGAGAAGAAATCAAAGTTTTTAGGAAAGAGCCAATAACTCTGATACCATGTGAACTATTAGCAAAGAAGAGGTAATTTCATTCTCATAATTGGTAGGTTTCAGCTATAGTTAATACATATACAATTGTCTATACTAAATAAAGTATCAAATTTCCTAAGATACATGGAAATCTGTATCTTATTCTAATCCCTAGAAATCAAAGATTCACATGATTTCTATAGCTATACAATCTTCTAGATAATGCTGCATGATTCTACATAATCTAAATGATTCTATATAATCCGACAAACCCTAATGAAGATGAGGGTAATAATTGTATGAGAAACTATTGTAGTGACCTAAAACAATGTGAGATGGATATTCAGATGGAGAACGTTCCTATAGGAGTTAACTTCTATAGCTAGAGTAATAAACAAAAAGGATCATGGCTTTTGAGGAAGAAGTTAGACATATGTATGGCCAATTTGTAGTGGTTCCAAAAATGTTCTAAATGTGTGTCTATGTTTGCAGGAACATTATGATAGAATAATTCTCCCATTATAGTGCAAACAACAATTAGAAATAAAGTTAAAAAAGTTCCATTCAGGTTAAACAATTTCCTACATGTAGTAAGGGCTTTGAGGAAGAAGTGGCTAGGGGTTTATGCCTTTGTGTGGGAAGAACAAACAAATACAAGTACACTAGGTTGATTCATAGCATAAAAGAAAGAGCTTAAAATCCTAAATAGAGACACAATTGGCAATACACATCAGGTTGTGAATTCCATTAAGCAGGAGCTAGTTAAGGTACAAACTGACCTATATCTTGATCCCACTAACTCTATTCTTTAATTTCTTGAAAAGCAGGCCATGCTCAAGCATTCCCAAGAACCAAAACTAGAGTATTCCATCACGAGAAAAAGATCAAGAGAGCAATGGATCTCAGAAAGAGATAGGAATACCTCCTATTTTTCAGAGGATAGTTGCCACAAGGAAGTTTAGACATAGAATTATGTCCATTCTAAAAGGAGGAAGCCTAATCACAGTTCAAGAACTATTGAAGGAGGTTGAGGCCTACTTTTCCTGTACCTTGGGAACTCTAACAGAAGCAACCTCTTCAGCTCAAATCATCAGGGAGATTATACAAGATCACCTATCTATAGCTAAGATGGAGAATTTATTTAGACCTATCATTAGAATGGAGATTAAGAGTGCTCTTAAAGCCTTAGATCCTCACTAGGCACTAAGGCCAGATGGTATGAACATATTATTCTTTTAGAGGACCTGGGTTATGACAGGAGACCTAATGACAATAAAAATTGAAGAATTCTTCCAAGAAAGGACGCTCTTAAAGGAGATAAACAAAACTTACATAATTTTGATTATTAAAGGAGATTACGTACCAATAGCTTGTTGCTACTTTATTTACAAAATAATATCAAAAATCCTAGCAGAGTATAAAGAAAGTACTGCCTGCTAATATTGGATACCAATAGCGGGCATACATTCTTGGAAGATATGCTAAAGACAACATTCTGCTTATGCGGGAAATATTTAGGAACTACACAGAAAATACAAGTAGCAAAAATTATGCGCTAAAAATTGACTTTTGAAAGCACATTACTCAATGGACTGGAAATTCATTCTAAAGTGCTTAAAGGCTTATGGTATCCCAAGCATATTCATTAAGTGGATTGAGCAATGCATTAATATGGTGTCTTATAACATTTTGATTAATGGCGAGCCTAAAGCTTTGAGACAGGGGGCCCTAATTTCACCATATCTATCTCAATGTGTATGGAAGTTCTTAGCAGATTGCTTATTAGGGTAGTTGAGAGGAATGAAGGTTTTAAATACCACTCAAGATGCAAAAGGAATGGTATTTTGAGCCTAAGTTAGGCTGATGATTTATTCCTATTCTCAAATGAAGACCATCACTCAATTGCTTCCATAGTGACTGTTCTACAGATATTCAAAAAATTTCTAAATTACAGATTAATAAGGAGAATAATGGGCTTTTGTTCTCTCGACTTGTGCTTCCCACAATGCCAACCGGTACTCTTCCCTGACTAATTTCAAGCTTTTTACCTCTCACATATCTTGGGATCCTTATATCTTTCTCTAGTCTTTCATACACTGATTTCAAGCCCCTATTGGAGAAAATAGAATCAAGAATAAGATGTTGGAGCTCTAAATCCTTGTCCATAGCAAGCAGGACCCAACTAATCCCATAGCCTCTACTGGTTTCATATCTTGTGCTACCTAGTTTGGCAATTAAAGCAATAAAAAATCTCCTGAGCTGGTTCTTGTGGAAAGGAGGCGATGAGGAGAGTCTTAAAGCAAAAGTGAAATGGAAGGAAATTTGTGCTCCAAGAAACCAAGAAGGGTTAGGATTAATTTCCCTAGAAGCTAAGAATTTGGCTATATTAGCTCAAAGGACTTAGAAGATGGTCAAGGATAAAACCTCATTAGGGGTTAAGTGGATACATTGCTATCACAGAAAGGGGGAAAATATGTGGAATATGGATAGCAAATCTAATGAATATACCCCTATCAAAATCAACTCCTTGTTTTTGTCTGTAACCTTTCGCCACTAACGGAAGTGCCCAAGTTGAAGATCGAAGAAGTTCAATGAAATTAAGAGGTCGCAACTTGAAGTTCAATGTTCCCACCAGAAAAGAGGATAAGGTAACATGGATACACACGAGTAATGGAGAGTTATCTAAAACAAGACAGCAAGGGCTTTAGTGTGGGAGGCACAATCGGTGATCTCGTGGCATAATCCACTAACATGATACAGAAATTTTCATTTATACCTAATCGATGTTTCCTTTTCAAATCCAACCTAGAATCAATGAAACATCTATTGTTTCAATGCCCCTCTTCAAATAAAGCTTTGAAAGGGATTTCTCAAAGATATGGATTAAATAATATACCAAACTTAAGCCCTAGGGTAGCATCTAGATTGAAGCTTATAGGTTTCCTGTTATATTTTGGTCCTTACGTAACATTTAATGTAAATTTCTAGTTGCTGTCTATAGTGATCCATATTTTTGATCTCATGATTTAAGCTACATAGTCAGAAACTTGACTTATTGATGTCCTTCAAACCCATTAATTAATAATATGACCAAGATTCAAACTTCAAGCCCAGGAGGGTGGGAAGACCATTCGAAGGCGTGACGAGAAATGGAGTCCTCTCGATCAACTTAAAAGCAACTTCATGCTTAAGTCTTCTCATACACAAAAGCAAATGCGGACTCTTCCCCTGAAAATGGCTGTCGTCTCGTGTGGAATATTGCAAATGCATGAGTGCTTACTGGTAGCCAATCGAAATGGTTTGGTACCATTGCGAAACAGCTATTTCCAACGGACGGATACTTCAAAATGAACCGTTCTATTGCAAACATGCATATTACCACAGGTTCGATGTCTATGATAGAAGAGAGGAGCCATACTAACGCTCTTAGACTAGCATGTAAACAGTATAATTATTCTGAAACATTCTGTTAGTTTGGTCCCTTGTGAAATAAAACCGGCTACAAGTAGCCAGTGGCTAATATCCTTTCCTTCAGGTACAGATAAAAGGCCATGCGAGGGCCAGACAGCTAATGCCACCAAAAGTCACAAGCTTTAATACTATCCAAGAAAATGTTTTGCCTGATGAAAAAAATGCCACCGGAAAATAAGTATGGCCAAAGGAACCAGTCATTTGACCGGCGACTATAGCTCACTATCGCTTGTTTTTGCGTTCACTGCAACTAGCTCTGTATCAAAGATGAGCGTGGCCCCACCTAATATTATCAGAATACAGATATCAGTTTTATGATAAAGCATATTTGTTAGTAAGCCAGGCAAGATCATCTAGCACCCCAACTAGCGATGACAGCTCATTTAAATGTGGTGAGAATAGAAAACATGACATATTATTGGCCAAAAAAAACAGTATCAGCATGACTAACTTGCTAAACGGCAGCACCTAATCAATGAACATAGGTGTATTGCAAACATAGAATCAAAGGAAAATCAGCAGAGAAGAGACCAGAGGATATTTTGAGGTATATGGAAAACGAGAAAGTGAAGAATTCAAGATGAAGGGGGTGATATATAGACAGAGGAAATTGCATACTAACATCTGCTCAATATTAGAGAAGTCGCCTTAGTTTCATGAAATGACCAGCAGATATTACAAGTATAAGCTAAGTGGATAGAAATTACCTGGAATAGTAGGGGGCGAACCCTGGTCTCCATAACCAAGTTTAGATGGTATTTTCAATTTTCTCTTCTCACCTACACACATACCCAACAGGCCTTGGTCCCATCCTGCCTTGTCAAAATTTTTCCATGCACGATCAATCTCCAAATGCAAACATATAATCATATAAAATGAGAAATTACTATTTGTATAATTAACATTTCAAATGAACCAATAACCTTTGATAACTTGACCACTGCCAAGCTCAAATTCAATCGGGTCTCCCCTTTCAAAGCTGGAGTCAAATACAGTTCCATCTGTCAGTTTACCCTGCAAAGGTGAAAAGTACTGACGTTGGTCATGGAACTGAAACTTATACATAATATGAGGTAAGTTGGCAACATTTAAAGAAGAATTCATGCCAACAAAAAGGCATCTATTATCTTGGCACTGCAACTGCTTATAATAAAAAATACACAGAGATGTTGCATATATATACAGGGTTAGTCCCTCGCTTAAATAGACTTTTAGATGCTATAATATCAAGAAAAACTATCTTCACTGATTTGCAAGTGAGATGCTAATTTGATGAAGACAGCTGATCTAAAGATAAGTAAAACAAGAAGTCATTTACATCCATATCTAGAGGAATTATAAAATTTATGCACATTTCAATGCCCTTACAGTCCTAAAATTTTCTAGAAACCAGCACTAAGGGCATGCCCTCTTAAGAAAATTTTCATATGAGTGTATTTCAGGCATTTGAACCATTAGTTTTGACAACCTTACACTCCTGGCATTATCCAACGTACTATACTAATGAATCCAAACAAAATATACCTGACAAGATATTGTAATCTAAACCTAGACTATTGGGAAACAATAGGAATGCCTTTTGCAGACGGCATTCTACTTCAGGATACAAAAAATGTAAAATATGGGTACATTTTCATCCTCCTCTACATTACGTGCCTAACAAAATAAGTAAAAAATAGACAAAAGCAGTAATGCTACTTACCCGATAATGTACTTTAATTCTATCTCCCTTGTGAGCCTTAACGTCACAGGATTCAGGCTTGTGCTGTAACAATAAAAATGACAAGAGCAAACCTTAGTAAGAAAGAAGTACATCACGGACCAAAAATATGCAGCAGCAGAACGGAAAAACAAAAGAAAAAAAGAAAAATCAAAGATATATCCGAACTCGCAAAATTTCACCATCAGCAAGTCATCAATTATCAATCACCACCAGAGGTTTGGAAAATTACCCATATATGAGCCATATGCATGTGTTTGAACAAATACACACCTGTCGCTGGCGGTACAAGGCAATAAAGATAAAAGTAGAGTAAACGGAGAATTAAAAAATATATAAAAAAAATCACCTTAACCCCGATCTGCAACTCCTTCACATCTCCTGACTTGTTGGCAGAACCTGAGGGAGAACAAAAATGATCAAGTAAGCACCGCACCGAACCGAACCGAACCGAACCGAAGATCCGAAAGATTGTGAACTGAAAATGAAGAAAGAGAGCATCTTACCAAACGTGGCGAGTGCGAGAAGAAGGAGAATGGAAGCCGCCTTGACCTTGGATGGACAATTGAAACTCATCTTGCGATCGTTTAACCGTGAAATGAATCTCGATTATGATTTATGACGATATTCTCTCCAACATGATATATAGAAAGAGTTAATGAATAACCAAAAGCCAATTGGGTTGGGGTTTTGAAATGGGCCAAGCCCATGTTTTGCCATTCTAAATGGTTTTTTACAGTTAAAATCTAAAAAGCACGTATACGAACACGCAACACGCAACACGAATCTGGGGACAAACTAACTTCTAAAATTTAGTAGACACGAATACGGCATATTTATATATATATTATAAAATTTAGAATTAAAAAAAATTCTAAATTTATAATATGAAATATATTGATTAATATATTTCAAGACTTCAAATATCTTGAAAAATTCATACATATTTTGTACTTTATAAGTCCCTCTCAAAAAATATGGAGCATATATATGCACTTTTTGTGCGTGTTCGTGTCAGACACGTGTCTGTGTCGGACACGTGCGTGTCCAACACACGGACACGGCTTCATTTTGCCGTGTCCATGCTTCTTAGGTTAAAACTAGAAGAAGAAGAAGAACAGAATACAAGTAATTCGTAAATCGTAATTCATCCTCAATTCAATCTAGTGGTCTCTTCTTGTCGTTTGAAAATGCAATGCATTGCACAAGGTTCTGTAATTCCTTTCACCCATAAAACCGTCCTCTTTCTTCCACTCCTCAAGCAACTGAAAAGCATCATCTCCCCTTCCTTGACTGCACAATCCTTCCAACACTGTCTTGTAAGTCAACAAATCCGGAGCCATGGAATTATGCAACATATCACGCACAATCTCAATTGCATCCTCACACATCCCCTCCATTGCAAGACTACAGATCAAAACCATGTACGTACTCCCAGTCCCTACCAACTCTTTATCCCTCATTTCCTTGTACATCCCTAAACCCTGCCTAAGTCTTCCCTTTTCACACAACCCCTTCACTATATAGCTATACGAATAGGCATTCGGCTCACATCCATACAACCCCATTTCACCAAATACCCTCATTGCCTCATCCACCTCTAAACACTTTGCATAAGCTTTGATTATCATATTCAGAACATAAGTGTCAGGTATCACACCACACCTTTTCATTTGCTTCCTCAGAGACTTAACCGCGTGCAAATACACATAACAAACATTCAACTTATTAAACCTCCTAAGCAATGAATTCAACAACAGAGAGTAAGTCTCGAGTGTCGGCTTACAATCCTCCGACTTCAACATTTTCTTGTACACATCAAACGCACGATTAAACAAGAACTTACGCCCACAACAGAACCGAATAACCGAATTATAGAGAGGAACGCTCATGTCGCAGGCTCCGGCGGCCACCTCCTCCACTAGTGTCTCCGCCTGGCGGTAGCGACGGCCGTCGATTAAGGTTTTGATCATAGTAAGATATGTCACATGGTTGTGCTTGTAGTTTCTCTGCTGGGCAGTCCAGCGAAAGATGTCCAGCGCGAGATCCGCGTCGGACTGAGCCCTGAGCGCTGCGTCCACGTCGCCAGGAGTGAACCCGGGTTTGAGGTTCTGGGTCCACGTCTCGAACTGGGTTTCTAGTGGGGTTCGAGTTCGAGCTCTGGTAGGGATTGGAGGGCTTAAGACGTCAACTTTTGGCGTCGAAGATATAGAACTATATTGAGCCAGTAATTGTTGGGAGTTTCTTAGAACGAGGAAGAGTCGGCGGTTGAAGGTTGCCGGAAACATGACGGCGATGCGGGCATTAGGAAACGAAGTTTAAGAATGGGAAACACGTTAATATAAGAAAAGGTGTTGTACTTGTTTCGAGTCCATAAGCCCAAAACATGTGTTTGGGCCATAGGAAGGACTGCTAAGAAGAACGGCAATGAAATTATGACGGATGTCGGTTCCCCACAGCTACTAATACTAATGCTGCTCGGGTCGGGATTGAGTGATACTGATGTTCCTCGGTTTCCTCGCTCCCACCCGCAGTCGCATTCTTCTTCACTCCCCGCTTTCACAGCCACGGGCGGCTTACCCAAGTTGAGGAGTAGGTTTTTTCTCTTCAATTGTGTCTCTTGATCATAATCTTAAATGCGATTGATTGACTGACCGACCGACTATTTCTCCTGCTCCTCGTGGTTGTTATCTCTTTCATTTATCAGTGTTAGGATGCGGTCCTCCTCCAATTGTCGTCTTTCTTTTACTTCTCCTCTATGCCTGTTTTTCATTTTCTCTATTTACTGCTGTTTTATACAACTTGGGACTCCTTCCTGGGGAACCTTGTGGGTCAAGCTATTTTAGTCCACTGTCGATTGCTTTGTACTAGGGTTTGTGATTGCTAGACTGCAAATGGTTTTTGTTAATAGTTGATGATTCCCGTCATTAGTCACGCACGGAAAGAGCTGATCAACGCTTTGGATTCGTCTTGAACGCGATATACATGCTGTTAGTGAAATGCTTAACTATTCAACTCGTTAATTTATTGATATACGTACTATCATAAAATCACATATCTTTCTTTGGCGTTTATTATTGGAAATTAAATCATTTTTGAGCTCATAGCAGACGAACGTTCATTTCTTCTGCTATGGGTTCGTTAAGGACTCTCTTAATTGTTTAGGCATTTCTAGTATGATAAGAGCAATTGCGGCTGTGGGTCGCTTGAGGCTGTTAATTCTTTGTCTATGCCTTGTTGCAGGAGTATTGGAGGTGGCAATGGTGAGTATACGGAGACGCAAACACGTGGAACTCAGCCCGGGTACAATTATAGTTATTATAGTTATAACCTCACTTTCGAACAAATGTTAAGTTGCTCCGATAGATCATCTAAATGTGTCGGCCTGTTATTAATAACTGAACATACTATTTATGTACCATACTTTTTTTCTCTCTCTTATATGTTGCCTAATTAGGATATAAAATTAGTCTTTTCTTATCTTTGACGATCACTACCTTCATTATCGATATCATTGTGTTACTGTTTTCATTAAACATTAGATGGTGATGTTGTTGTATGCGTTTATTATAGGAAGAAGTTCCTCCTCAGTTACTGTTCCTGATATGGCCCATGGAAATATCTCTGATACTCATGAGCAAACTGGTAAACCTGTCAATGTGCGTAATATACTCTTGTTGACTTTCAACAACAAAATGGAAGTAAAAGATAACTTTTTTTTTTTTACTTATACCAACCTGATTGTATTATATCTACTTGCTTTGTACTATCTTCCCATGTTTCTTTATTGCTTTTTGGCTTTCCGCTTTACCTTTGCAAATGCATGTCCTGTTGAAAAACCCATGAACTAGTCTGCTGGTTATGTGTTTTGTTGGTTTAGTAACTGATTTTTAATCTTTTGGGGATAGGCGGTGAGGAGGGTCTTGAGCATATAGAGGAGACTTAATCTCCGCCAATTTGCAAAATGTTTAGGGCACTGCAGAACTACCTAGCACTGGACCAAAGAATGGGAATTTTGCATTGGTCTTTCTTGGAAATATGAAAGAACAAATTGCTGGATAAAATTTAGGATCTTGTTTGGCAACTTTTTCCATTTCATAAACTTAGTGACATTTTTTTTCTACTTATGATGGTGAAAATGCAGTCTGTCCATTGTCAGTGTTAAGTTCTCAAGATATTCTTGTTTTGGGAACTATTATATGCTTCCTTCGAGCTCAAGAAACTGAAAATTGTGCTACCTTAGAGAACTCTTAAAGTTTATGAGTTATGTGGGACCACCATTTTATGGTGAAACAACAAATTAGTGGTACAGTGGATTGGAGTTTGCTTTTGAAAGTAATAGAATGTGTAATCACTCCAGGTGATTGTTGATACAGTTATATCAAACTGCACTAGAGAGGGAAAATGATAGACAGATTGCAAGACATGACTTTCAAATCCATCTGTGGGAACTCATTATTTCCAGTTTTGATATTTAAGCTGTTAAAATTCTGCCAACCTTTCAAATAGACATACTATCTGGCAGCTCAATCATAAAGTAAAATGTGATTTCCTCAGTATGAGCTGAATCTCAGAGAATGTGATGCAATCTTGACAAAGGGTGTTCTTCATGCAGGTTAAGGAAGAAAAGGAACTGATTCCAAACCCACCTGCAAAGAAACAGAGAAAAGTTGTCCATGTTGACCCAGAAAGTCCCTTAGAAGTTCATGCCTATCTAATGCAGTTGAAAGAAGATAACAAGCTGGAGCTAGGACCAATGCAGAGAAGTGAGGAGGTGCCAGTGAAAGAGTGGATGGAGAATTACTATCCACAAGTATTTACAGTATTCCCACAGGATCCAAAAGTTTTTATCCAATTTTCTGAAAATTCAAAGCTAAGTGAATTTTTATATTACCTCTATTGCCTTTTCATCTTTGAGCTAAGGAACATAGTTTTCATGGACTGTCGTGTCTCCCCAGAATATGTAGACTCATTAGGAAAAGTGATTAAGATTTTAGAGAAGCAAGGTTTTGACTGTAGATTCATGAGGTCGGAATTGGTAGTGGTAGAGTACATGATGAAGAAACAGATGGAAATCCTGCTGGCAGAGAAAGATATGGTTGCTGAAAGAACAATAATTCTAGAGAAAAAATTTCAAGCTGTAGCAAGTAAGAAAGAAGCAGAGCTGAATGAGAAAGGAAAGCAGCCAGAAGGTACTGAACCACAGATTGGAAATCTTCCAAAGCACTGGAATGTGCTGCAAGAAGACACAGATAAAATGCTGAGAGAGCGGAATGTCCTTCCTTATGCTACTTTGGAGGAAGAGTACATTGAACAGATTCTAGCTTGCCATAAGAAGATGCTAGCAAGTAAGGAAGAGGAATTGAAAAGAATTGGACTAGTTCTGGAGAAAATAAACCAGCTGCATCAAGGTAAGGCAACTTTCTCTGCTTAGCACAACTATCTTAGCGACACAGTATTGTTTTTCTTTTTCTTTTTTTTTTTCCCTTTTTTGACACTTCTATTCGTTTTCTTTGAGGCACAGTAATATCTGTGCATTGTAAAGCTGCTGTGCTTTCTGATTCCAATTTTATTCCCGCCAAATTTCTGCTCATGTCCCTCAGAAATGGAATACTAGGGAATGAGGCAGATTTTGAGTGTACAACTGTTCGTACAGAGAAAGCAGAGCAATTTTCCCTGGATAAAACCCTTTAGCAATTACTTTCTGTTGCCATGTTCATGAGAAAATATTTATCTTTTGGATGCGTAATTTATGGTCAATAGGCTCTGTGCATGTGGTTCTTGGGAACTTGCAGAGGTTCTTATCTCTTGAACGAGTAAGATAAGTTGAGGTTGTTGTAAAATTGATATTTTTAAGTGGAAGGGGACAACTGGACTAAATGCCCGTGTATGCGTTACATCCATGTAATGATCTTAGCGTTTCACTTGTTTTCTCAAAGAGAGAAAATCGATAACAGCTTAATCACGATTCGCCCATCATTCCTTACTAGTATCGTTTTCCAATCAATCTGATTTAGTGGTTATGGGTTTCAGAAGCCCAAATTGCGTGTTGGGAATCTGTATTACTTGAACTGAAATCTTATCATGTAAACACATAACTTAATTGTCTTTTGTAACTTTAGGATTCTGAAACCTTTTAATTTTCATAGTCCAAGTCTTGTAATTCTGAATTTTTCAGATTTCAAAAGGTTTGAGGTTTTGGGGTTTCTAAGGTTTCAATATGAATTTTTCAGAAAATATCATATCTAAATCTTATTTTCAGTGTTTGTTTCAATTACAAAATTTAATACGAATACCAATCAAATATTTTAATCAAATTATAGAATTAAAAATTGACTTTAATATCATTGTTCAGATATCAATGTGGGATCTAATCCCGCATGTGATAGAATAAATACGAAACTTTTTTATTTGATCTTTTGAAAGTTAAGATCACTTAAATTATATAAAAACGATTATCACATAAAATTATAATGAAGCAAGAATAATAATTTGTATCTTATTTTGAAGTTTGATCTTTCATTTTGTATTTGTCCTCTCAAACTATTTCTAAAATTGGTTCATTTCAAACACAAGTATCTAGCCTTTGCACAAGTATTTAGCCTTTAACAATATTTACAGAATGTTTAGAGAGAATTTTGGAGCTGTTATAGAGAGGGTTAGGAATGCTAATTCCCTTGAAGTCTTAGGAGTACTAATTCCCTTGAAGTCTAGCAATGCATTATGAATACCTAAATATTTAGGAATGTCAAAGTGATTTTGACTAATCTTTCCGTACATGATTTTTTTGTATAATTAAATCCTTTCATTATATAATGTCCTAACTAGACATAGAGTATGAAATTAATGTCTACTCTATTTTAGTCTAATCATGTAAATTCTTCGCAATTAGTAATTGATTCGATTAACGACAATTAAAAACTACTTTCAAAGTGTCATTCTACCTTAGTCAAAGATTTCTTGAATCAATACTAATCGAAAACAATAAAACATTCTCCCTAATTACTTTAGGGTGATGAATCTTATATTGATCACTCAAATATCTTCACCTAGTTCATACTATATATCCAATGAATGCTGATTGAGCTACCCTTGACTAGAATAAGTCATAAGTATTATTAAAACATAGCAATTCCTACGAGAGAAAACTTTGGAGATCTCAAGCAATAGATCACTTATACGATAATCACAATAAGAATTTTCATAGACATACAAGTAATATTCCAAATAAAAATCTCATATGGCATCAATTCAGTGAACTTTTTTTTAAAATGCATCCATATGTTTATTTAAATACCTTCATACTTTAGCCTATGAGATTGACTACTTCTTTCATAAGGAAAAACATAACATGTTCTATTTTTGTACGCTTTATTAATATCCACTCTCAATAAAACAATGATTAGGAATATTTAGGAATAATACATAAATGTAACATGAATCTTATAATTATGATCTCATAATAATTTTATTTGCAATGTACATTTATCATATACGTCTAATAGGTATAAGATAAATAATACTTTTAAAATAATTATGTCACTAAACTACAATCAACTAATTAACTATGAGACATAAAAAGAAGAGAATCATGTGATTCTTCTTAAACTTACAACTTAAATCTTTTAACTAGTAGCCTATAAACATATTTTTATTTTACCTGTAAAAAGGTGCGATGTCTTACTTTAGTGATTAGAGGAGTTTACCCATTTATCAGGCCCTTCCTTTAAGACTAGATTTATGTCCTATAAAGAAACACCGGCATACTTGGTATCCACATAAATTTAGGCCCTCAGAAGTTAGTTCTTAAACCCTTTTCAACATATATCCTTTTAGGTATAATTAACATGTCCTAAAAATTATATGTATATATGTCTGTAATCACCACAAAATTAACATCTTATGATGGGAATTGAAAGTGTTAGTATAATATAACAGAGAATTATAAACTTGTGACCTATATTCATTTTTAGGTCCTCTAGATGTGTAGGGGCATGAAGTTCTCTTTTGGATATGTAGGGAATTAAGAGCTCTCCTTATCTGATAATGATATTTAATAAAAAAAATTTAGCATTTGACATACTCGTTTTATAAAAATATGATATATGTTGATTTTAAGTAAATGATAGAGAACCATGGGCATGTGAAAGACAAGAAGAGAAGCATATATGGTGTGATCCACCTCAAGGAAGCCTAGGGCATGACTTGCACGGACATGAGCTTTCAAGAGGAGGCTTGTCCTAGAGAACCTTCAACAAGATGGAGCTATGCCCAGGAACGGATAGAATCAAACAAACACATGGAATCACGAGAAATAAAAATTAAAAAGATAGAAACAGAAGACAAAGATAAAATGGGAGGTTAGAAATATGTTGGACGATGAAAAGAACCCTAAGAGAACCTGTCTCTTAGAACCCTAGTAAGA
>JANKOE010000009.1:11118673-11129498 GCA_026284465.1 Erythroxylum citrifolium | reverse complement strand
ACCACTTTTTTATGTGCAAACATTCAATATTTATGTGCATATATGCTAACATTATGCATGAGCAAGAAAATGCATTTTCTTCATCTCTCTTTAAGCTCACATTTACTGAAATTTCGGGTCCTCACCCTTAATATTGGGACAGGATGTTACAATTAATGTGTTCTTAATTGTTTATACATTCACTTCTTTACATTTAGTGATTATTGTTATGAAATGCTTAAGATACTTATTTTAGTTCATATTTGATTTTAGGTACAATTTGGAAGCATAAAAACTAAAATGAGTTAGGAGTACATTCATTGAGCCAACATTTTGATGTTTAAACTCAATTACCCTTGTGGAATAAGAAGGAGATGGATTAAGGTGAGGATTGGATCATTACAGGAAGCACAACATTTCAGCAAGAACTAGAAGATATACACGACTGTGTATATACTTATATGGATATATATACATTCGGAAGAACATTTTTGGACTGACACGGTTGGATACATGTGTATCTTCATGAGTTTCACATTTAATTGACTTATACGGTTTCATACATGACTTTGTATCAAACAGTGTATATGCCTAGAAACCTAATTTTTATTATAAATTGACATTTTGGGTGATGAAACAACAATGGATCGGTTTTGAAGCTAAAGAGGCGATAAAACTCCCATTCTTTGGAGGCCCATGGAGGGCTAGGCTTACCCATTCCAGTTTCGAGGTGAAACCGAAGCCAAACATCGCATTTGAGCACTTCTCCATTGTGTATTGTGTTCTTTCTCTTTTAGGGATTGTTTATGTTATGCTATGTTTGTTGAATTGGGTGTTGTGTAAGAATGATTTTAATGCTCTATTGGATTTTTTTATTTAAACTCCTTGAAAACGATACGTAATCGTTGTGTTTGGATTCATTTGTAACAACTAATGACATCAAATCATTAGGGATAATGTAACTTTGGTTAAATGACTCGATCTTATATGGTTGTTACCTTGATTAATCTGTTTTCCTAACTCGTAATGTGACTGTTCAACTAAAACTAGAGTGCTTGTTCTAGTTTGCTCGATAGCTAGGTTAGTTAAAGAGCTTGTTTTAACAAAATATGACGTAAGGAAGAACCAGGGTTGACAGAGCTTTACGTTAACCTACGATTAATAGTTGTTAGGAGAGGTATAAAAATAACAAAACAATGAAATATGTTTATTTGTGTGTAGGCCGAGATTGAATCACAAACCAGATCCTTAACATATTCATCAGTTTTATCACTTTTTTATTTTTTTCTTTAATTTTCTTTTGTTAGTTCAATTTCATTTTATTTTTTTATTTGAATACCAACAAAACCCCCAGATATCCTAAACACCAATTTGTTTCATAATAAAAGCTTTACACACACTCTTTGTGGGATTAACCTAGACTTATCACTAGCTATAGTTTTAAGTTTAGATATTTTTTGTAATGTTACGAGGCACTACCAAATATGAATTTCAAAAATTCATCTAAAAAAATAATTGACTCAATTCCCTGTAGATTTTGTCAAATTTCATATTCGTAAGACTCATCAAATTTTATAATTTTAGTAAAAAATTGTAAGTCATTTTTGTTTGATATTTGAGGATACTCACACAAATTAGTTGTAGGTAGTAATTGTTAAATTCTGAATATTATTTATTTATTGAAATGCATTGTTCTTTCAATTTTGATTATTTTATATGTATATGTTATACATATCATACTTGAGATATTCGTAAATAGTTACACCTAAAAAGAATGATTAATTATTGATCAACTATTATACGGATGGTGATTCAAAACATAGTGACCTTTTAATTCCATAGATAATTGTAAAAAAATTAAAGTTTCTATTTAGAAGATTGTATCAAATTCATTGAAATTGGTAACTATTAATATATTAAATGTGTCATTATGGACATATGTATTTGGAAAAAATAACTAATATTTCTAAAATATTTGATTTCGAATTCACTAGATGTGAAAATTTTAATGGTGACAATATAGAAAATTGAAAGTATGGAAATCTAATATGTATTAGAAGAGGAAAAAAGGCTCTTGTCTCATTGTATGAAATTGTATTAGTCTTTAAGAAGTATACTATAACTCAAGATAAGAAAACTGTTGGGCATGTGGCTTATGTAAAAGAACTCTTTGAGTTAAATAACATATATAATGATGTTATGTTAGAGATAAAGAGGTATGACCATGCCAATGACACATGGTTTGTAATGGTAACATGTTATAGTGGCATCCTAGTGACCATATTATGATCACTCACTATTATGATCACTCACTATTATGTTTGATATATATATATACAAATAAATCACAAATGAGAATTTGAATAGCAGAATTCGATGATAATGTATGTGAAGCTAAAGTCAAACATAGTGAACTGAGAGATGTTAGTTATATTTTATCTTATACTAATCTAGTGTAAGTTGTTACATATTATTGCCTCCATGTTAGGAGATATGAATAGATAAGAGACATAATTAACCATATCTGATTTTCTTAAGAATAAGTTTGTTACCTATATTCATGGTTCCTCTTATAAGTATGGAAATTTAGGTTTCAAAGGGAAGAAGAGTATCTTTAAAAGATATTTACGAACATTCCAAAGGGAATGAGTTATAGCAATAGAAGAAGAATGAACTTTAATGAGTTCAATCTAAGTGTAAGACTTGGATAATCTTATGAAAGGACATGTATCCATCAATAAGTGTGTTCTTCATATGTTACGTAAAAGAATGATGATAGCTTTGAAAGATACAATGCGTGTCTCGTGGTAAAAGGATACACATAATTGATAAAATTGATTGTAAGGAGAAATTAACATTTATTATAAAGTTTACATTAGTTTCTCTGATTATAACCTTAGTAGTTGGAATAGATCTTAATATACATTAAATGGATCTAAAGACTATGTTCTTAAATAAACAACTAGATGAAGGAATCTATATGGTACAACAACTAAGTTCATTAATAAGGGATGAGAGCATTACATGTTTAGATTGTTAAACTTAATATATGGTCTAACATAGTCCTAAAGTAAGTGGTATATTACATTAGTATTATAATCATATAGTATGATTGGAAAAGACAATTTAGATTTGTTAAAAGATCCAATGCTAAAAGTGTAATTTTATAATTTTAATTGGATGATATATATTGATAGTTAGTGATGATAAGTAAATAATTAAGTTAACAAATAAATTGCCTATCAACCATGATCAAAACGAAGAATACGGCTAAGGTTGCATATACCTTGGTGGTTATAATCTCTAAGTTTGGTTCAAGTAGGGCTTTCTTGATGTTATAAGATATATATGTCAAAGCAATACTTGAAAAGTTTCTTATGCAAGATAGTAAAGTATTTTGTGACGCTAATTGCTAAGATGAGCACATAAGCAATATATACTATCCACGGATGCCACAAGAAGAACAAGAGATAAAAATGGTTCTCTATTTTAATGAAATCAGTAGTCTTATACATACTATGTTAAGTAAACAAGTATATTGAAAGACAATACTAAAGAGTCCAAATGTCAATATCAAATCAAACATATAGATATCAAGTATAACAATGTCAAGAGAAATGAATATGTCTATTGACTATTCATAATACTTGTCATTGACGATGATAGTTTGCTTGTCATCAAATACTTGATGTAATATATGTTAAATTGAGAATTGAAAAATATTTTCTAGAATGAATTTTAAATGAAAATAATGTTCCTAGAAACATATGAATGCTTGATTTTTTTTAACGCCTTATATTCCAAAATGAATTTTAAATGAGTGGTGAACATTTAGTTCTAAATATAAAAAGAATGTCAGATAGATAAGAAATGCCTTCCTATGCAAGTGATTACCTCCATTCAACAAGTTTTATGCGATTTATCTAGGTTATATATGAAAGCTCAAGGCTTACAACACTAGTATCGATGTGAGTACTAAGTGGTGGATTAAATAAATAAATAAGTGAACATAAGTTAGGCACTAGGTATGCCCTGAAATGTCATATGTATATTTTTTGAGAAAAGACATATGCTCTAATAAAAGAGAGTCAATATTATAACATATGAATCATATTATGTGTGCATATTTACCAATAATGATAATATATGTACTATTCTCAATTTTAAAAAAAAATTGAAAATTTTACAACTTAGTCCCTATATTTTCCAAAATTTTCGATATTGACCGGTATATGGTCGATATTATAAATACCGGCCGGCACTGGTCAGTACCAGACGAAACAAGTAGGTACTGACTGATATTTATACCTGATACATAAATACCCTTTTTGATTTAGATATTATTACCTATATAACATAATTTAAATATCTGATTTACTCACAGGCTTGAAGTATGTTTGGTGCTTTTGATAATATTTTTAATATGGTAATAAATCAATATTTGAAAAAACTTGTTAAAAATATTTTTTGATTACCTCTTTTTGATATAGATCTCTACTAAAATTGCATCATCTCAATACAAGGATTGCAATCGAGTTAGTTGGAGCAAGGATTGCAATCGAGTTAATTGTAGATGCAGTGTCACACTGGAGCTTAATCATGGTCCCACAATGGGGACAGTGTCCCACCAATTGGTGACATACGTCAATGGGGAGCTTAATCATGGTCCCACAATGGGGACAGTGTCCCACTAATTGGTGACATACGCCATTTCTTTAGCAGGTGTCAGATACTTGGATCAAAGAGACCACTACTTCAAATGGATTTCTATTAACAAAAAGAGAATGAGATATTTTAATGGTTAAAAGGTCATAAGTTGTGTTAATAAAACCATGGAAGACAGAGAAGAAAATAACGAAGGTATCAAAGAAATAGAAAAAGATATAAAGAGTCAGTTAGACGAAATTACTTAGTTAGTAAATAAATTAACTCTAGAAAACCGTTCGTTAAAGAAAGACTATATCAAACCTATAACAGATCAAGATGAAATTATTTATGACTATGAATCTGATCAAGAAATTTTCATGGATCAAACAAAGAAATACCGGAATTGTCTTAAATTTTTTATTAGATAACGAAGAACACATAAAAACTACTACTGCATTCTTACATACATTAGAACCCGTTCGAGCTTTTCATATAGTCGCTCATGAAATTTATAAGGAATTTATTGGCAAAGATGTTGTTTCTTATAAACAATAAATCAAAAATGAAGAAAGGAAAAATGCTTTATGGCACTTAAATAATACGGGGATTTGTAATATTTGTTATCTTGAACCCTATATATGTGAAATCAAAAAAAATATTATTATCAATTACTTAAGACAAAACAAGAAATATATATTCAAATTTTTAATAAAAAATAACCATATCCTTTAAATAAATCTGTAGAAGAACTCTCTATGGCAAAACAAGGTAAAAATCTTGTAGCATATACTTTAGGAGGAGCCATTTTAATTGTCAAGGATCCTATAGAATCAGATCCTATAGTCAGCTTCTCAATATAATTTAGATCCTATAGAATCAGATTATGAAACTGATTCTATAATCAATACGTTATATTATTATGAATCTCAAAAGTCAGAATCAACAGACGAATTTGAATACAACATTTATTCAGGTACAGATTAAGAATAAAAAAGTAAATCCATATATTGATACAGGAGCTACAATATGTATCGCAACTAAAACATTATTAAATAATTGGAAAAATTACAGAGACCCTTACAAATAAGGATCACTGATGGAAGTATAAAATATATATGGTATGTAAGTTATTATAATAATATCATAATTGAAAATTATACTTTTATAGTACCTTCGATTTATCAGCAAGAATATAGATTACCACTCATTTTAGGAAATAATTTCTTAAAATTATATAACCCCTTTTGTCAATACTTACATTATATTACTCTAAAAACACCAATAATCAAGTCCATAAATCAAGTATCAATTATTCTCAAAATTCCTATTTATCATACTACTTATTATTAGACTTTAAAACTTATAACTGAAAAATTGGATTACTTACAATTTTATCTTTAAAATAATTTATCTTTACACACAAAAATCGAAACATTACTTGATCAAGTCTGTAGCGAACATCCACTAGACCCAATTAAAAATACTAATACTCAATCAATTGAAATTAACTTAAAAGACCCTACACAAGAAATAAACCTTCGCAATAACATTCCATATACGCAATAAGATGTACAAGAATTTGTTTATGAATGTGCTGACTTATTATCCAAACAATTAATCTCTCAAAGTACTAGTAAATATTCAGCCCCTGCTTTTTATGTTAACAATCATTCTGAACAAAAAAGAGGAAAGCGACGTATGGTTATTAACTATAAAAAACTAAATGAAGCAACTATTGGAGATGCTTATAAATTACCTCGAAAGGATTACATTATTAATATATTAAAAGGACATAAATGGTTTACAACTTTAGATGCAAAATCTGGATATTAGCAACTATGCCTACATGAAAATACTAAACCATTAACAACATTTACTTGTCCTCCCAAAAAACATTATCAATAGAATGTATTACCCTTTGGACTCAAACAAGAACCAGGAATTTATCAACGATTTATGGATAACAATTTAGAAGGCTTAGAAGAATTTTCTTTAGCATATATTGATGATATAATTATATTTGCTAACAAAACCAAAGATGATCATCTCCAAAAAGTCAAACAAGTTCTAGAAAAATGTCAACAAAAAGGATTAATTTTAAGAAAAAAGAAAATAAAAGTAGCTCAAGCCAATATTGAATATTTAGGAATCAAATTTCATAACGGTTTTCTCCGATTACAACCAAATATACTAAAAAAACTACACCAGTTCCCCGATAAATTAAAAAAATACAAAACAAGTCGAAAGCTTCTTAGGATTATTAAATTATATTTTAGATCAAGGATTCTTAAAAAATTTAGGTAAAGAAAGAAAACAACTACAAATTAAGTGTAGTACCAAAACTCAATGGTCATGGACAGACATTGATACAAATGCAGTACAATCTTTAAAAGCACTTTGTAAACACTTACCAGCAGTATATAATTATTCTGCATAAGATAACCTGATTGTACAAATTGATGCAAGCATGGATATATAGACAGGATGCCTCTTGGCAAGAGCACCCAACTCAAGGAACTATCTTTTATGTAAATATATCAATGGGACTTTTAATCCCACTGAAAGTAATTATCCAATTTATGAAAAGGAAACACTCATATGTATTGAAACTCTGCGAAAGTGGAGGATTGATCTATTACCAATTACATTTCAAATACAAGCAGATTCCAAATATTTATGTGGTTTTACAAAATATAATATTCAAGCTAATTATAATCAAGGACGATTGATTCATTGGCAGCTTGAGTTAAATCAATATAATTTTCAAATTAGTTATATAAAATCCTCTGCTAACAGTCTTGCAGATATCCTTACAAGAGAATGGAAGCAGCTATAGCCAGTTTAAAGGAGTCACTTAGCAAAAAGGAAGCCAAACTACTATCACTTCAACAACAAGTAAGTATTTTGACCAAAGAACTAAATCAATTGAAGTGAATCACACGTTAATACAAGACTTAATAGTGATATGCAAATGTACAAGAAGGGGGGTTGAATTGTGTATTCTTTTTCCGATGAGCCCCTTCGTAAACAAATTTGTTTTAAAAAAACTTATTATTTTACAAGAACTACTGAAAATCAAAATTGTAAGATATTTTCAAAAACTTATGTAATAACTAGTAAGATCGAAAATTGAGAGTTAAGAGAGATTTAGAGTTGAGAGATGTTGACAAAGCGATTTTTATACTGGTTCACCCCAAACCGTGGGCTACGTCCAGCCCTCAGATATCTTTATGAGATTTCACTATCTCTCAGGAACTTTACAAGTATTCTTTGTTTCCGAGCCTCTTCAGGTCTCTTACAGTCAGTATTCTTTTACACTTAGCCTCTTCAGGCTATCTGCACTACTTTCGATTGAAAGGTGTTTCGAGCTTTGTTACAGTAAGAAAATAGCTCTAGATGTTTCGCACAATAGCCTCTCTAAAAAATTGTCAACTTTTTGTCAAATTGATAACTTCAGTAACTTCTGCAATCTTCGACTCTGACTCATATTTATAGCCTTCTTCTTCAACTGCTTCTTGATTCTTGTTTCTTTTAAGAAATGGTTATTCAGTTGAGTTCTGTAACTAACTCAAACTGATGCGTCTTTTGATTCTTCCGTTTGTATTTCTTTCGTCTATATTTTCTGTTGGCTTTCTTCCGTCTATTTTTTTCCGTCTGCTTTCTTCCGTCTGTATTTTGCGTTTGCTTTCTTCCGTCTGTTTTTTTACGACTGCTTTCTTTTGTTTGCTTTTCATTTCAGCTTCCGTCTGCTTTTCATTTAACTTCCTTATTTGTTTTTCATCAAAATCATTTCGTAAAGTCATTCTGACTTAACAATCTCCCCCTTTTTGATGATAACAAATACTCATATTAGTAAAATGAAAATCATATACAGATTATAAGCTTTCACCAGAAGAAAATTACAATGGTAAGAACTTCAGAACTAAATCTTCTTGTGTTCTTCAATCTTGTGATCTTCTTTTCATTTTCTTCCCCCTATCTCTTCTTTTCTTCTATTTTTCCTTTCTTCTCCTTTCTTCTCTCTTCTCCCCCTATTTGTTTTTAATAAAAAATGATTACGATCGATGGTTCTGCAATATCTCCCTCATCATTTCCTTTATCTCCATGATTTCTTTGTTGAGTTGAAATATTTTTGCTTGTAAGTCAGTTGACGAGGTAGGTCGGTCATCATCCTTCTGTGGTTCTTCTTTAAAAGCAATTGTAGTGATATATGCATCTGAAGATGGAACACAGTCTTCAATGATCTCTAGGGTAGGAGGTTGTACAGATAGGTTGGGTTTTGGAAGATCTAAATCATCAGGGGTTGGTAGTCTCGGAAGTTGTCTTCTAAGAAAGGGTATAACTTCTTCAATTGAAGTTGTATTAGACAGTGGCCTAATACGCATAATGAACTTCACAAGGGACTCAATTATGCAAGTTCTCCAATCTTCATAGTTGTGTGCTTCCCTTTAGTAAGTGTTCCCCTCATTGGACAAGGTTCGTTGATCATAGAACAACTACCACTACTCCCTGGGTCTTCGAAATGTGATGGGAAATAAAGGTTCCCGTCATCTTCTGTGCTACATAGCATGCTTTATCTATGCGTCGCACTTCTTCTACAATTTGATCTGCTGACAGATCATCTATCACCCCTTCTGGGTATAATTTTTGCTTCCCCTTATCAACATTGCATACAATGTGATGCTTCGGTTGAATGTCAGGCACAACCTTTATCACAGTTTTCTCTGTGACAGGGAAAATAATGTACGATTGTTTTTTCATCTGTGTAGGGTATGGTCTTGTTCCTTCATATTTCAAAGATCCATAGAAGCTCTTCTCGTCTTCATTCAACAAATGCATTTTACAACTATTTACAAAAATAGGTTGAAAAAGTACCTTCACTAACCTTTTTGGGGTTTCCTTGATTATTATCGAAGTACTCTTCTTCTTCACAGGTTGAACTTCTTCAGTCACTTTGATTCTCAAATCTTCTTTCCTCAGAAGTTGAGAGGAATTAACTTGCACCAGACTGAGTTCTGTTGATTTCTCCTTTTGAACATCAGTAGGAATAGCCTTCTTCTGACTAACTTTCTCAGCAATAGGAGTACTCTTCTTCTGACTGACTTTCTCCTTTTTCTCTATTTCAATCAGTCTTGGAGTCTTTTGAGGTTGCGATTTCTTCTTCTCATACTCCAATTTTCTTTTACTCTAAGTCTCTTTAGCCAGTTTGGCTGTATCTGCCTTTAAGATTGAGACTAGCGATCTCGTAGCCTTAGGTGCTCTCGACTCTGCGTCTTTTACTTGGCTGAGCTCTCTTGATTTCTTCTCCTCTTGTTATCAAAGGATTCGAACTCTGGGTGATCTTCTCGCTTGCTTCGGAATTTCACTCAAAATTATTTCCCTTTTTCGCACCAATGCACCTTCTTCTATGATCCGTACCCGGTTTGTCGGACCCCGCTCCTGGAGCCCGACTGTCCCGGGAGGTGAGCCTGGCTGGAGCCCATTCCTGAGACACTTGCCTTTGCTGAGACCTTAAGCTTGGCACTCTCTGATGACTCACATTAGTGGTGAGCATACACTGATTAAGACTTAGACCTTGACTGCTCTTGATAAACCCAAAAAAAATATAACTTTCCCAACTATAAGTCGAGTTATACTGACAGACAACTTGAGTTATACTGACAAACAAGTCGAGGTATCTGACAGGCAACTCGAGTTACACCGACAGACAACTCGAGTTACACCGACAGACAACTCGAGTTACACCGGCAGACAACTCGAGTTATCTGACAGGCAACTTGAGTTATCTAAGAGCGGAGAGTTTCCGAAAGCTGAAATAAGTCGAGTTATGCTTTAAACAAGTCGACTTATGCTTCACAAGTCGACTTATGCTTGTAACTAACTCATCTCAATGTCTCGATACTCTCCTAACCTATCCCAAACACCATGAACACTTCTAATCTTCTCAATCTCATCCATTCCATGCCAAAACACTTCATAATTATTCAAACACCTATTTCAACTCATCACATTCTTAACTCCAACTTCAATTGTTCAACAACCCAACACATTCACAACACTCATCAATCACAAATCTAAACACATCTTCACTTGAACTAAACATGCATTCCTACCCACATGAACTTCAAAGCCATTCAATACAACTTTGAAAGCTATACTTGACATGATAATAACTGGTCTTGAGATACCATAATAAAAC
>JANKOE010000009.1:11107209-11118573 GCA_026284465.1 Erythroxylum citrifolium | reverse complement strand
GTCTTACGAAACCAATGGTTCAAGAATCAAGTCATTTGGAGGTCTAGAGAAGAAGTTATGGCCAAAAGAAGCAACCATGTTTATGCCTTCAATCAAAACGAACCTATTTTGGCGCAATTTCCATAACTTTCACAAACAATGTCGGATTGATTTCGTTTTTATACCATTGGAAAGAGAACTTCGAGATCTACAACTTTTATGAAGACCTCAAAGGCCAATTCTATCTCCTAAAGGCTTAAAAATAGAACAGAAATTAGAAGATGACAGAAACTTCGTCTTACTTTTGCTTTGTTTTAAATGAACAGTAATTAAGACAAATTGGATGAACAGTAACTTCGTCTTAGATGAACAGTGATAAGACGAAGTGGAAGAACAGTACTAAGATGAATTGGATGAACAGTGCTAAGACGAAGTAGAAGAACAGTAACTTCGTCTTAGATGAACAGTGATAAGACGAAGTGTGATAAGACGAAGTGGATGAATAGTACTAAGACGAAGTGGATGAACAGTAACTTTGTCTTTCTTTTGCATCTCACTTCTTGCATCTCACTTTTGCGTCTCACTTCTTTCGTCTCACTTTTCCGTCTCACTTTTGCATCTCACTTTTTCCGTCTCACTTTTGCTCCAGAACGTCTCCACTTATAAGAATCATATCTTTTGACTCCGATGTCCAAATTTTTCATAGTATATATCGTTGGAAAGATAAAAGAAAGATCTACAACTTTTCATAAGGCACATTTACCAAAATATATTTATATCAATCTCAAATTTGCCCTTAAAGTCCAAAGACGAATTTTCCATTCATACACCAACGTACTACACCCAATTCTTAACTTCATGAAATTTTAAGGCTCTTAGAGACAGAATTGAAATTCGATGTCTTCATAAGAAATGTAGCCAAATGTGTCTAGTTTAATCCAAATCTAGAATCATCTCGTTTGGACAACTAGAGAAAACGTTATGGCTAACAGACCGAAGCATACTCAGGGAACATTATCCAGATCACTACCAATTTGGTTTCTACATCTTTCCTTCTCACAACTCATACCAAGATCACTCTTTCTACTCCCTCTACTCCTCATTTTCAATAAAATCACATTTAATATCAATTAGACCCGAAAGTTGTCAATTAATGCATGTACCACTTTTTATGTGAAAACATTCAATATTTATGTGTATATATGCTAACATTATGCATGAGCAAGAAAAATCGCACCTATTGTCAACATGTTAGAGACTAGTAGGACTATGATTAGGAAGAGTTTATGAATGAAGGAATAAGCTAAAATATGGAAGGAAAAATTGCCCCTTAAGTGATGAAGAAGCTGAACAAAAATAAATTGAATGCAAGAAAATAAAGTTTCATTTAAAATGGAGATAGAAAATGTGAAGTGACAAATAAAGATGATAGACACATCATCTACTTGGGAAGGAATAACATATACATCTATAGGATGTGGAAATTCTATGGGTACCCAAGGCAAAGTGAAAAAAGGGTCTTTATAAGGGTCAAGAGTGAGCTTTATTTTACCTCATTCTATTCTTTATGAGGGTAAAGAGTTGACCCTATTTTGCCTTATTTTGCTCTTTATCAAGATGATGAGTAAGCCCTATTTTGCCTCAATTACTTTTTTACAAGGGTCCCTGTTTTATTCTTCACGAGAGTGGGCCTTAGGTAGGTGCCCTTGCCTAGGTCCAAGCTTGTGGGCACCCTTGTACTTATGTCGTTGTTTCATATTCCATACCAAGCAAATACCTTTGGGATATATGGATCGATGATACCATAAGGATATATTTATAAAAGTTTATGACATGCTTTTGCAATTGATTAGAGAATAAAAATTATGACCACCTAACACTTATCAAGATATCATCCACTAGTAGAAAATGTTATACCTGGTAAACGAAAGATGTATAGGAGCAAAGATAAAAATAAACTAAAGAAAATGAAGACTTCTTATTGGCTATAACAAAAATGTCAATCCCAATTTTATGGCAGATGCAACAACACTAATCATAATAGAAGAAGCTATAAAGGTACTTAAAACCCTCCCCTCCTTCCATTCAAGTTGAAGTTGATATTAGATTGTGATCAATAACCAATTTACAATAATGATTAAAAAACTCATCCAGTTTGGCTGGTTCAATCGCAAAAATCGTGAACCGTTTAAACTTGGTTTAGTTTTCAAATTTTTAGTTCGATTTACTTTAATAACTCTTATTGTTAAAAATTAATTAGTTTACTAATTAATTAGTTAATTTTCATAAATTAATAAGTTTTTATAAATTAAAATAAATCAATTTATTTTCATTTAATAATGTCTTTTTTAATTAAAATTTAAATTCTTCGATAGGGAAAGAAAATCTCTTTCAATTATATTTCAAATTATTTAATTTTAATCAATACTTAACTAATTTTATGATGATATAATACTGGTTGAACCTTTTAAACCTTAAATCTCTTGTCTTAGTAGTTTAACTTACAGTTTGGTTTTTAAAACATTGATTTTTACCATATGTCTTTACTATATAAATACCTTACTAATGTTAGATTGTCATTTATAAGTAATTTTATCATGTTTCTTTATTGCATGAATATCTAGTTAATGTTGCATGATATTTGTAGCACCCCACTCCCGCAAAACACGTACCTGAAATCATTAGAATATCCGAGTCCAAGCCCCGCGAGGTGGCATGCTAGAGCACTTAGTTTGTCAAAAATCGATATAATTTTTTTAATAACAATCATACTCACCTTTTTGTAGAAATTAACATTCAAATCGGGCCCACTTTATTCATAAACTTTTTCAATCAAAGCAATACAATCAACAGAATTTCAATAGCCATTTGGGCCCATTACAAAATATAAAACATTTTGGTCATAATGTCTTTACATTACCACATCAATCATATACACATTGTACAAAACTATCAGAATACATAATTTGATACGAAAATTGCAGAATATACAATTCAGTACAAAATAAAGAAATACAATGTAGACGTGAACTGATCTCGACCTCTACCTCTTACTCGAATGTAGTGGCTATACTCCCATTTATCCAATGGGGTAACTCTTTTGAGCCTCAAAATAATTTTAAATTTTAAGTGAGTTTTGCGAACTCAGTAAGTAACCATCATTGATGGCTCACTCAATCACATAACACATAATGCACATCATTTCACATTTCACATTCAATACACTTAAATCATTCATATTATGCATATGCAGTGCACATGAGACCCACTTTTCATTTGTTACTTTGTTGTGACCGAGTTCCTAAATTGTCCTGTATCTATTTTGGATACCAGGCTCATTGCTAATTGTCCCTTATCTAATGGGAATACAGACTCATTTTACATAGTGAACCTTAGGCTCTTAATCACTTTCTAAGCTCAAGGCTCTTTTTCACACTTTGAGCTTTAAGTTCTTTTCGGTGGCTACTCAAGTCACAATAGCCATTATGTTTCATGCATTCATGAAATGGAATGCCCCAATCACATTTGCATATACTCATGCAATCATATTCACATTCACATATCATCGAACTTTAGTCCGGTATTCAACATTAAAGTTGAGTATCACTTTTTAATTTATATGCTTGTTCACATTTTCCTTCGGAACTAAGACCGGCATTTAACAACCAAGTCATGTATCACATATTTCGTCAAATTCACATACAAGGAGCACTTCAATATCTCATTTGTACCTCACAATCATCGGACCTTCTGTCCGAAAATCAACACAATCAAATCACATTAATATTATCATCTAGTAATCAATTAATATAAAAATTCAAATAGAACAAACAATAAAATGAAACCATCTAGATTTACTCACAGTACGC
This sequence comes from Erythroxylum citrifolium, assembly GCA_026284465.1. NCBI lineage: Eukaryota > Viridiplantae > Streptophyta > Magnoliopsida > Malpighiales > Erythroxylaceae > Erythroxylum > Erythroxylum citrifolium. Next base: position 11,114,725 of record JANKOE010000009.1, on the reverse strand, counting down.
TTCAGATTAACATTTGCTTCCATAATCTGGAAACGTCTGAATGTGAACTTTCATCCTGCACATCAAAATTATGCAATACACACATTGCACACACACACATTAATAACTTTGCACAATTATAAGCATTCATTTATGCACACGTGTGTATATGGAATATGTACGATGCATGTTTATAACAATCCCGGGTATATTTTCAAATTTCACATTTTATCACATTCTTATTTTTTGCATCATTTGCTTTCATAATAGCTCATTTCTCATTCACTTTTACTAGATACACTTTACTCCTCTTTTTGAATCACAACTTTAATCATATGAACCACTTCATCTCCATTATATATATGTCTTTGGTACTTTAATACCAACAATTCACTCATTAATATTATTCCAACATTATAAGATCAAACAACATCCAAACTCTCATTTCTTCATATAACATCTCCAAAATTCCAAACATTTTGGCCTATTTTCCACGAACATTATGATAAGGAAAATGGAGACATTTGGCAACACTTCCTTCTAGAAAGTTGTTCTCCTATCTCTTAAGTTTCTAATGATACCAAGATCATTCCATTTGGTTCAGTAATTTGGAAGATATACTTTAAATATTTTTGGACTGCTCTTATTCAAAAACAGTATACTATGCATAATTTGCATCCATAATTTAAACATCTTAAAGACTAAATCACAATTCAACTTCTTCAGATAATTTGTAACCCTATTTCTCTAGTTTACTAAAATTAAAAATTATCTCATTTGGAAGCCTACAGGTCCAAATATAGTCAAAATACTGAAGTATGTTTAGTAAATTAATCATATTTACACCGTTCCAACAAATTCCCATACTTTGATCAATCTCTTTCAAATCAATTCAGAATCCTAAAAATGTTGGAGAGATATAATAATGTGTTAGGAAACTATTGGTTCAAGAATCACTTTATTTGGAGGTCGGATAACAAAGTTATAACCGAAAGAATCAAACAAGGTTTTGTCCTTAATCATATTGAACCTATTCTGGGATAATTGGTATGACTTTCTCCATAGTTGTCGCATTAAGGTCATCTTAGGACAGTTTTGAAGAGGACTTCGAGATATATAAGTTTTATGAAGACCTTGAAGATAAATTCTATCATCTAGAGGGTCAAAATTGGATGAGAAAATATAAGGTGAATAGTACCCAGAAGAAGTTTATGAACAGTGCATAGAAGATGTTTAACAATTGGCATAAATTTCTCTAGAGATATCGGACCAAGGTGATTCTTAGATGGTTTGAAAGAGAAATTCAAGATCTACAACTTTAATGAAGACCTGAAGATAGATTCTGTCATCTAGAGGATCAAAATTGGACCAGAATATGTAAGATGAACAGTACCGAGAAGAAGTTTATGAACAATGCACAGAAGATGTTTAAGAATTAGCATAACTTTCTCTAGAGATATCCGATCAAGGTAATTATTGGATGGTTTGAAAGAAGACTTCAAGATCTACAACTTTTGTGAAGACCTTGAAGATAGATTCTGTCATTGAGAGTGTCAAAATTGGACCAAAAGATGTAAGATGAACAGTACCCAGAAGAAGATTATGAACAGTGCACAGAATATGTTTAACAATTGGCATAACTTTCTCTAGATATATCGAATCAAGGTAATTATTAGATGGCATGAAAGAGGACTTCAAGATCTACAAGTTTCATAAAACCTTGAAGACAGATTCTATCATCTAAAGGGTTAAAATTGGACTAGAAGATGTAAGATGAACAGTGCATAGAAGAAGTTTATGAACAGTGCATAGAAGAAGTTTCAGCACTAGAAGATATGCACCAGAAGATATAGAAGGTCAACCATAGAAGATACAGAAGGTCAACCATAGAAGATACAAAAGGTTTCAATAGGATCTTCCTCACATCACCAAAGTTCTAAATCACTGACTATATTCTCCAGAGTACCTCCACTTATAAAGATCATAACTGTCGACTAAAATGTCCGAAATTTACATACTATATACCATTGGAAAGATAGAAAGATAAGCTACAATTTCTAGAAGACAACTTTGTCTAATTTAGCCTAGATCAATACATTGTTTCCCCTGAAGTCAGAACACAAAATTTACCTCTATGGAAGACATGAGAATTTGCACTGTGCAAACTTGGAATGTCCTGGGCATAACCATTCCGCTAGCAAATTGACTTCATTAAACTCCCAAATCTCAACTCAATAGGGTTTTCAATTGAAAATCCCACGAAGCATAATCACTAAAATTGGTTCTCGAATACTTTGATCCATGCATTTTCTAACTCCATGAACTAAAACCCTTCCAAAAATCCAAAAGATTCAAAATGATCTTACCTTGATTATTCACCAAATGAAGAGATCTTTGGCTCAAATGGAAGCTCTTTTCTTCCTTTACCTTTTTCCCGTCTTGAACCACTTCAAAATCTCTCTCAAGACTAAGAAATGATGAAACCCTAGCTCAACTATCTTCTTTTCTCTCAACCACCGAAATTCTCTTCTCTTTCTTTCTTATTTTCTCTTTCTTCTTCATAAAACTCTCTTTTTTCCTCTTCAATTCATGTTTTCCCCCTTCTTAAAAGGCAAAGCTACATTTCTTTCTTCCATTTCTACCTTTAATGAGCCCAAAATTCCCCCTTTCCCCCTTCATTATAGGCTTATGTTTTTTTAACCTTAGTGTCTTGCCAAAAACACCCCTTGAACATTCTTATAACCTTTACAATTTAATTTAACCAACCTCTATCACATAATCTTTCTAACATCAATATATTAATTAATTTCCACAAAATTTCATAAGGACCTCATAGTTATTGTAAATCATACTTAGTCATCAAGAAGAAAATTTTGAGGGCCAACATTTCTCAATATACTCACATTTATAAACAATTATACCCGGAATGTCAATGAATGCATGTGCAGTTATTTTCATGTGCAACGATTCAATGTTCATGTACATGAGGATATCATATGTTGTATGAGCATGAAACACATTTCTAATCTCTCAATGAATATCTCACATTTAAAACTTTAGCCTTAACATAGGTAACGGGATGTTACAACTCTCCCCTCCTTAAAAGAAACTTCATCATCGAAATTCTTACCTGTTTGCTCGAACAGGTGGGGATATTGTCTTCTCATATGCTCCTCTGTTTCCTATATAACTTCATCACTCGAATAAATTCTTCTAATTAGCCATAATCAATGTAATTAATCCTTCCTCTAATCATTTCTTCAAGTATCACATTATCTTAATAGTTTCCTCAATATAATTCAGGTTGCCCAAAATTTTCACTTCAATTACCGACAATACCTCTTTGTCAGATCGTATTAATATTTCATCTCTTACTTAGTATTTCACATCTCTTTATTGCTAATACACTTAACTCTTAAGTTTGTCTCACTATATTCCATAACTTCGAGGTGATCCACCAAAGTTCATTTATCTTTCATAAGCCACTTTATTCTTATTGCAGATTCATTTCACTCACTAACAGTATCTCAAAATTATTATGGCCTTTGACCATTTTTAGGCCCTCTTCATTTCAATGTAAGGGCGAACGACTCTTTTTTTTCCTATGTCACCTCATACAATATTCTAATGGTATCACTATGATAACAATTGTTATGCCTGTAGTCAATTTGAACTATACATTAATCTCATATTCCTATGAACTCCAGAAATATAAGCTTTACTCACATCTCCAACAGTCAAGACTATTGGTAACTTAAACATGTGATCATTCAGTTCTACATTCTTAGCCATCAAATGCTTTTTCGATGTATTCTTACTAGGACATATAGCTTCGGTTGTTTCTTGTGTTTCCTCTAACAGTCTCCTTATCGGGTACATATACTTCTTAATTCAATCACAAAATATCATTAACTCGAAAGTCATATTTGTTTTCAATTCCTCGATAAGATTCACAATTTCTAAATCCTCCATTTGGGCTTTGCTAATCCTTTTATGCAAAACTGATTTTAAAATTTCAATAACTAATAATACTTCCTTTGTTTGCCCCTTTTCAGCTCGACGTTCTACACTTTTTATCGCACTAGATTTTATAACCTCAATATCTGAATTTATGTACACCATTGTTTAATTTTCTTTTCAATGCATCAATTTACAACACTAGCTTTATTGGGAAATACTCAATTTGCACAATCCTTTTAATCCTTTCAAACTCAATAATTACCTTAATCTTTACTGATCTATATATCCATATAGATATATATCCAAAATGTTTCTGTACATATAATGCCTCCAAGCTTTCAAAATAATTACTATTGCAGCAAGTTCTAAATCGTATACCGAATAATTCAATTAATGAGACTTTAACTATCTCATGTATATAAAATCACTTTATTATGCTGCATTGGATTTCATCCTAATCTTGATGTGAAACCTCATTACATACTCCATAATCTCCAATTCCAAATGATATTATTATCATCGGTGTTATATTTCCTCAAAAATTCAAAATGTTCTATTTACTTTTCGAACACACTCAAAATACCATCTATGATCATAGTCACTAACTGATACAATTTTGCTTGGATCACTTTAATCTTCAATATCATAATACTGACGGGGGCATTGTTAACTCCAACATATATAACCCAAGACTCTTTGTGCCCATGATTTGTTCGCGTAATTATTCAAGTATCTAATTGTTCTCGTAATTATTAAGTATCTAACTCCTCAATGAGGTAGTATTCTCTTATATTATTTCCAGTTTTAAGATTGATTTCTTTTTTCCAAATAATTTTCTCTAATTTTCACATGGATTTTCTAATGCCCACTTATTCATACTAATTTCTCCACACATTTCGATTTATTCGAAAACTTAATTTACTATATTGGTAACACATTCATCAGATCTAATTTATATTTCTTATACTTAATGTCACTTCAATTCCAAGAATCCAATCACCTAGTTGGATACTTTACATCAACAAAAATGCATACACTCTTAGTAGCATATTCTACATCTTATGCTTGAGTCTCCGTTAGGATTAGAACTCCAACATTCACTTTTGATTCATTAAATAATCATTTCTGATTTATTCCTTCATTCATAATTCTTAAGAATGAGCTATCTGGTCTGCTTAATCTAATTCGATGAAATTCTTCTTTGAAAGAATATTTCTTGTTACTATCATTTATACTGTTCATGTAACCTTTACCAAACAACTGTTTCCATTAATACTTATCAGACATTCTTAAAACCTCAAGAGGATCAATTTCTATTTATCCTTGCCATGGTCGGGGTTTCCTTGCATTGACATATACTAACATCAGTCCTACTCGAATTTTCCAGAATTTACCACTTCTAAAGCTACACCATTTCATAATAATTTAACTACCATTTTGAGTGCATTAACTCATCGCATTTGATTCATCATCTTTTTCTTAATCGCCTGCATACATAAAATCCCATCTTATACACATTTCTAACTTTCTCCACACTACATATCATTCACCTCATGTAAAGTCATTCATGTCTATTTCATTCCCCTTTTATTCTTTCCTCATTTTTATCTCACCCCCTATTGTCATTTATTTTATCTTCCATATGTATATCCTCATGGTCCAATATTGATGTCATATTTAATAATATATCCACCCATACAAATATGTTGAATCATCATCTGTCATATTTTACCCACATACTATTTTTTTCATTTCTAAAATGTCTATAAACCTTCGTTTTCTCACATTCTGAAGAGCATCACTCTTCTCATTAATTCTATCGACTCAAACTCTTAACACGTGCTCATGTGTGTGACTCATACTCATGTGACTCAGACTAGGGATCAGTTGTTACCGTCTGCTATGACATGTAAAAAATGCATGTAACTTGACATATATTTAGAAAATGCCCATATAAGATAGTAATTCTGGGCTCTGATACCACATATGTAGCACCCCACTCTCGTAAGACACGTAACCAATATCATTAGTGATATCCGAGTTCGAGCCCCAAGAGGTGGCATGCTAGAGCACTCAGTCCTTCAAAAATCGGTATAATTTTTTTAATAACAAACATACACACCTTTTTGCGGAAATCAACATTCAAATCGAGCCCACTTTATTCATAAACTTTTTCAATCAAAGCAATACAATCAACAAAATTTCAATAGCCATTTGAGCCTATTACAAAATACAAAACATTTTGGTCATAGTGTCTTTACATTACCACATCAATCATATACACATTGTACAAAACTTTCGGAATACATAACTTGATACAAAAATTACATAATATACAATTCAGTACAAAATAAAGAAATACAATGCAGACGTGAACTGATCCCGACCTCTACCTCTTACTTGAATGTAATGGCTATACTCTCATTTATCCAACGAGGTAACTCTTCTGAGCCTGAAAAATAGTTGCAAATTTTGGGTAAATTTTGCAAACCTAGTGAATGGCCATCATCGATGGCTCACTCAATCACATAACACATAATGCACATCATTTCACATTTCACATTCAATACACTTAAATCATTCACATTATGCATATGCAGTGCATATGAGACCCACTTTCCATTTGTTACTTTATTGTGACCAAGTGCCTAAACTGTCCTGTATCCATTTTAGATACCGGGCTAATTACTAACTGTCCCTTATTCGAAGGGGATACAGGGCTCATTTTACATAGTGAGCCTTAGGCTCTTAATCGCTTTCTGAGCTCGAGGCTCCTTTTCACACTTTGAGCTTTAAGCTCTTTTTCGGTGGCTACTCAGGTCACAACTGCCATTATGTTTCATGCATTTATGAAATATAATGTCTCAATCACATTTGTATATACTCATGCAATCACATTCACATTCACATATCATCGGACTTAGCCCGGTATTCAACATTAAAGTTGAATATCACTTTTTCATTATATGCATATTCACATTTTCCTTTGAAACTAAGTCTGACATTTAACAACCAAGTCATGTATCACGTATTTCATCAAATTCACATACAAGGAGTACTTCAATATGTCATTTATACCTCACAATCATCGGACCTTTTGTTCGAAAATTAACACAATCAAATCATATTCATATCATCATCTAGTAGTCAATTAATACAAAAATTCATACAGAACAAACAATGAATGAGACTAATCTAGATCTACTCTTAGTACGCTCTAGATTAGTATTTGCTTCCATGATCTGGAAACGTCTGAATGAGAACGTTCGTCCTGCACATCAAAATTATGCAATACACACATTGCATACACACACATTACTAACTTTGCACAATTATAAGCACTCATTTATGCACACGCATGTATATGGAATATGTACGATGCATGTTCATGATAATCCCGGGTATATTATCAAATTGCACATTTGATCAAATTTTCATTTTTTTGCATCGTTTGCTTTCATAATAACTCATTTCTCATAGATACACTTTACTCCTCTTTTTGAATCACAACTTTAATCATATGAACCACTTCATCTCCATTATACACATGTCTTTGGTACTTTAATACCAACAATTT
>JANKOE010000009.1:11078295-11107109 GCA_026284465.1 Erythroxylum citrifolium | reverse complement strand
TGAGGTTGTGTGAAGTATGAATGACAATGTTGTGATAGAATAGCATATTGAAATTGTGAGTTATTGGCTCTTGCAAGCAAGGATGACGTAGTATGAGATACAAATATGAGAGTTGTGGTAAATTGGGATATTGAAGTTAAGAATTTAGCTCGTAGTGATGACATTAAATGAGGAGTATGAAATCGTGTCTATGATGAATGGATGGAGTTTGGGGTTAGATATGAGTCTTGAGTATGGCTAGTAGTAATATTGGATGAGAGGTTTTCAAAAGTGACGGCTTTGGTAATGGCTAGAGGCCTAGAACAGTGTATATTTATCGAATTGAGAATTGGGAGTCCGATGCAATTGAGTTAGTAATTGATTGATTAAGAAGTGTTATTATACTCAAAGGATTAACTTGGGAAGATTGGGAGTGTGAGTGATGATTAATTATGGGTTGGAAAGTTGAAAAAATTGTGAAAAATGTTGGTTTCATGTGTGTCCGTCAAACGGACATGAATGTCCGTTTAACGGACAGGTTCGAGAGAAATTAGGGTGCTTGGTGGTTTCATGTCCGTCAAATGGACATGGAGGTCCGTTCGACGGACACTCTCGGGAGGAATTGGAGAACTGGCTAAGCCATGTCAGTTTAACGGACATGCAAGTCCGCTTAACGGACATGGACGGTCAACTTTGAGGAATTGGGATTTTGACCCGGTTAGAGTGCGAATCTCACTTTGAGGTCTCTAATACGAGTTGTAGATCTGGATGCCTTCTTTCTAATGGCTTAACAATGAAAGCAATTTGACATTTGTGGAGAAAGATATGGAATTTCGCACCAAGAGAGGTACAAAACGATTTAGGGTTTAAATATAGTTGTTTCTTTTGGGTCATAACTCACTCTTCTGACCCCCAATTGAAGTGATTCTTGAATCAATAGATTTCTAGAACATGTATCCTTTTATGCATAATAGGTTGGTACCATTTGGAGTTGCTTCGAGGAAGTCGCATAAAATTTAGTGAAGGTTCAAATTGAAGAAGTCAAATTGAAATTTAAATTGAAAAACATTTCCAACTTTGTTCGCCTTCATAAGAAATGGGGTTGATCTTAGTGATTGTTTTGTTTGGGCACGCCATTGAACAGATTATGAGCAAATTTTTGGAATGTTATAAGAATTCGAATAAGGTTAAACCGATGATAGTTGAGAAGTTTCCGAGGTGATAACCCTATCGATGATATGTTTAAATCGTTTGGTTTAGGTATTCGTATAAGAGGATTGGGCTCCGGGATCGGGGTCCAACATAACAAGAGTTGGTAGCTTAATAGACCTGTAGATATCATATTAATAAATAATTAAAGAGAGATCTTAATTGTGAATTAATTACTCTTAGGATTGCTTCAAATCCAATTGAATAGCTAAGAGTAGTCTTGTGAATTAAAAGGTTACAATTATATTCTTATTAATTTCAATTGGGATTACTTGATTAGATCTCTGGAGAGGAAAATCAAAACCTTAGGATATCTAGAATAAAACGTAAATTGAATCAACAAGATAATGAGAAGAAAAAACAAGGATAGAATAATTTCCATATTTTCATCATTGGTTAACTTTAATCTTATTACTGGTCTCAATTATTCACTTATTCACTTATTTAGTTTTAATAGTTTATTTTATTTTCATTAAATTTATTTTAATTTAATAAATTGTTTAGTACCTTAAACAAAGTTCATTCAAGTTGTTAGGTGTCTAATTAGTCCTTATAGGAATAATACCTTTTGTACTATAAGTTACAATTTGTATATTTGCAGTATTGAAAGTTTTTATTAAAAACTGATCAACAAGTTTTTGGTACTGTTGCCAAGGATTAATTATCATCTTGTATGATTTGAATTCCTTTACTTGAAGGATTTGATACCGTTTCTTATATGATTGTAGGTGCATAAACACAAGGATCACTTAGAGTTCAAGCAAAGTAGAAGAGAAATCAACTCTAGACATCATAAAGTGAGAAAAAGGGAATCGAAAAGCTAAACGCCAAGAAGTAATAGAAAGAATGATGATAGAGGAAAGAAATCAAGGAGATAATTGTTGGATATAACCTAAACTATATGAAGATAATTGAGTAATCAATACAGGATTCATCATCCTAAAGTGATTAAAGGGAATATTCTACTATTCTAGATTAGTATTGATTCAGAAAATTCTTTACTAAGGTAGAATAAAACTTTGAAAACAATTTTCAAATGTTACTAATTGAATCAATTATCTATAGTGGATAAATAACATGATTGGACTTAAATAAAGTAGAAATTAATTCAATGCTCTATATCGTCAAAACATTGTGTGATGAAAGGTGAGTCAAAACTACTTTAACATTCCAAAATAGTTGAGTGGTTATGTTGTTTGATCAGGTTCTTTCGATGTGTGTAAGTTTTAATTGATTAACCTCGATAACATACACTTAAGAATCGACCTAAGGAACTACCAATTAAGAGAAAGGGAATTTTATTAATCTTTAACGCTAACCTAATCGATTATGAATTACTGGATTATTGGTTCTAGACAATCCTATGATTGATTACTTTCTCTCGAGTTATAACCATTAACCCTAATTTATATACCTTAGTTAGAAAGTGGAAGTTACAATTTCTCAATTAACAACCTATCTAAAACCCTAATTAGATTTAAAGTTGTCTAATAAACTGTCGGAAACTATTGTAAGATCTCTCTTCGTATAATTTAACAATTTGATTTAATTCTCGTTTTATTAAATCGTCTAACTCTCGTTAACCCAATTTAATTATTTTTCACTCGATTCACCCTCTTAGTTTATCACCGAATTATGCAATCGCAGAAATTAAATCACAATAAATCCAGTAAAATACAAACAATCAAATTTCATTAAATCAAAGGTAAAACTCTGAAGGAGAGTTTAGAAACAACATTAACATCCAAAAATCTTATCATCAACTATTATTCCAATTCTATACAATAATAAAATCGAAAATAACAGGAAATAAGAATTTGAATGAACGACAAGAGGCAACAATGTCGGAAAACTCTTGGTCTAGGAATTACGTCGAGTCGACTTCTTCTCCACTTCTCTCTTCCTTCTTCTCTTTCTATCTCTCGACAATTATGTCTAGGGTTTCTCTGAAAAGTGGCTAATGCAAAAACTTTTTTCCTCCTTTGTCTTATTCTTTAAATACCTTTTGTGTTCTGAGTAGTAGGGGTCAAAAAGGTCTAAAAAATCCCTCAAAACATGATGTTTTTTAATGTCTGCGCGTCTGCCGATGTAGGACACAATCGTGACCTTGTATACCACGTTCATGGGCCACATCCGAGCCTTTTATCACGATCGTGGCAAGAAAGCCACGATCATGGGCCATGTCTTAGGCTTCTGTCACGATCGTGGCATACGGGCCATGATTGTGGGCCAAATCCAGTGCTTCTGTGACGATCGTGCCCTGTTGTGCCACGATCGTGGGCCGTTATTTCGGCCTAAATGTCTCTGAAATTTCTCTGTTCTTCGATGTTAAACCTGAAACACTAACAAACACATGAAGGTATCTCAAAAACATAACAATTAAGCTTAAAAGATTGTACTAACCTATAAAACACTTAAAACAAAAATAATTAACGAACTAACACAATTCTAACCTAAACACATACTAAACGATCGAATTAATGACTAAACACATATCAAACTATGCCCTAAAACACGATGCAATTTACACTTATCACATCCCCACACTTAAACGTTTTCTTGTCCTTAAGCAAAAAATAAATAAAACAAATCAAGAAAACACAAAACACACATATGCAATAATGAGATAATGACTTCAACTTAGCAAAACAAATTTAACTATAAATACCATCCTTCAAGTCGTTCTAACTTATTAATAAGAAAAATCCACGTCTAAGCACCTTGGACTAAATATACAAACTAGTCAAAATTTTAATGTTGAGTCTATTCACCTCTATCACTTGCACATACACATTGATAATCATTCGGTCAAAACAAAAATGTAGTTGTTCCTCAGTAGGTTTTCATGAAAAATCAAGCTACTAACAAGTTTGGTAGGTTTTCATTTGAAAACATTCTTTTTGTTGATTTTTCTTTAAGGACATAAACCTAGTCTTTTTACATGGAGGCAAACATTTGTGATGAATGTCTATCCGGTTACTCAACTAAGTTATGTTGTTATTAAGCTGCTTGGTTGAAATGTCATTATAGCCTTTTTATGCGAAGGCACACATTTGTGATGCTTGTCGATCAGGTCACTCAACTACATCACACTCTCAATTGGCTACTAGCTCTATTCATAACCCGAAGGCCAGTGGAATAGTTATTTTAGTTAAAATTTATACAACTTTCTTTTTTTACACAAAATTTTGCCTACCTTATTGCTTTAGCTAATCATTCTCATGAAAATGTACTAATAATGCCACTTATTTGATTGGCCTAAAATTATAAACGAGTATGGCAAATTCCTAGGGTGAATGAACTAACATTATATCCTAATTAACCAGCATTAAGTAACTTAGGTCACTAATTTCACAAGCTAATAAATCTTCACAACCTAAAAGACTATGTTTAAGTCCAAATCTATCCCGTTAAGTCCTAGCTATTGACGCATTCACACAATTCACATCATGTAACCTAAACACACTAACATAATAATATGCAAAATTTACACTCCAAAGCAAAACACACAACCCTCCCTACAACGTGCTAATTTATGGTCATTATCTTGACCTTGTATCATTGAAAACTCAGCCGGGATCAATTATGAGTAGCTTACTTCCACCCTTTTTGTTCAACATAATTTTGTAGTTTGTAAGTAAGCTACAAATTGCAAAATGATCAGAAGGAAAATAATGATAAAGTTGAGAAAACCAATTAATTTCAATAATGTCCTTTTCACTAACAAACTGTCAATAAAATAGGGAATAACAAAACTCCCTAAATCTTCCATCAAATCCAACATTTTATCCTGTAAGAAGATAAGTTGCTCTCTTTCTTCTGTAATCACCTTCGTCTTCTCTGCTCCTTCCACTTCATGAATAAAGACTTTCATAGCTTCTTCAAACTTGATGTCTATTGTCATTTGTTCTTTATCCTTTTGTTCTTTAGAAGATTTGAAAACATCAATTATCTTGAATGAGCTACTATCCTTCGGATTCTTTAATACATCATTCATGTTGAATGTCACTTGGTCATCATTAATCCGAAGGATAAGGTTCCTTTCATGGACATCTACCTAAGATTTTTTGATGTTCACACATGGTATATTAAGAATTGGTGAATAATAGGGAGGGTTCACATTCTTTTCTTCATCCTCTTTCTTCGTCTCTTGGTCTTTAGTAAGGTGGGGTTCAATTTGGGTTTTCCACTAATCCTTTTAGCTCTCCCCCATTCTTAGGTGTGATAGCCTATATTGCTTTCTTTAATGTATTTCCATATGACTTAGAGAGTCTTTCACACTTCTCTTACAAAATTCACGGGAAGTTGTCTCACTCGAATCTCTAGGTTATGAATAGACAAGCATGATTTTCCATTACTTACTCAATTTACTCTTCTAGTCTCTTTTGGCTCTCTTCCATGTTCGTGAGCTTATCCAGGATCTTGTCCAATTTTGAATCCCATGAACTGGACTCATCTTGCTGAAGTCTTAATAGGTCTTAAAGTCCTAAATGAGTCCCTACATTGTTGGACCAATAGAAATTGGGGTGGTTCTACCACCCCAAAGTGTACATGTTCCAATAAGGATTGTTACTTCCCCAACCATAATGTGCCTCATTGTAATTCGCAAAAGTTCCTTGCTCCTTATAATATCTATCTCCCATCATTGTTCTTTCCATTTCTTCTTGGCATCTAGCTCTTCATACATCTCATTTCTCATTCTAAGATGTCTTGTTGTGTCTCTACTTTACGTCCCAAACTTCTTTCTCTATTCTTTTTAAACAAAAGATAGTGAAAAATACTTTAGACTAAAGAACTAAACTAATCAGCTCCCCAATACAGCACCAAAAACTTGATCGTGTTCTTTCGATGTGTGTAAGTTTTAATTGATTGACCTCGATAATCCGCAAGTGCATGGGTCGTTCGTATAGTACCTAAGGGATAATCTAACCCTAAAATCTAAGACCAAAACAAATAACAGAAATTCAAATCTAACAAACCTAAAACAAGAATGCAATTCAATCAAACAATTCAATCCAATAATCAATCACGAAAATATTATCAAATTAGCAATTGCAATGCACACTTAAGAATCAACCTAAAGAACTACAAATTGAGATAAAGGAAATTTTACTAACCTTTAACGCTAACCTAATTGATTATGAATTACTGGATTATTGGTTCTAGACGATCCTAGGATTGATTACTCTCTCTCAAGTTATAACCATTAACCCTAATCAGACTATGGAAGTTGCAATTTCTCAATTAACAACCTATCCAAAACCCTAATTAGATCTCAAGTTGTCTAATAAATTTTTAGAAATTATTGAAAGATCTCTCTTCGCACAATTTACGAATTTGATTTAATTCTCGTTCTATTAAATCGCCTAATTAGCCTAATTTAATTATTTTCACTCAATTCATCCTCTCAGTTTATCACCAAATTATGCAATTGCAAAAATTAAATCACAATAAATCCAATAAAACACAAACAATCAAATTTCATTAAATCAAAGGTAAAACCCTGCAAGTGAGTTTAGAAATAACATCAACATCCAAAAATCCTATCTTCAACTATTATTCAAATTATATACAATAATAAAATTGAAAATAACAGGAAATATGAATTTGAATGGATAATAGAAGGTAGCAATGTCAGGAAATTCCTTATTCGAGAAGTACATCGAGTCGGCTTCTTCTCCACTACTCCCTTCCTTCTTCTCTTTCTTTATCTCTCGACAATTCTCTCTAGGGTTTCTCTGAAAAGTGGCTGATGCAAAAGCTTTTTTCCTCGTTTGTCTTATTCTTTAAACACCTTTTGTGTTCTGAACAGCCCTAAGGTTTTTCTGGGGGTCAAAAAGGTTCGAAAAATCTTTTAAAACTTGACGTTTTTAGTATTTGCGCGTCTGCCCGACGCAGGCCACGATCGTGACATGCACATTCGAGCCTTCTGTCGTGGCCTACTTGCCACAATCGTGACAATCGTGGGCTAACTCCAGTGCTTTTGTCACAATCGTGCCTGTTGTGCCATGATCGTGGGTCGTTGTTCCGACCTAAATGTCTCCGAAACTTCTCCGTTCTTCGATGTTGACCCTGAAACACTAACAAACACATCAAGGTACCTCAAAAATATAATAATTAAGATCAAAAGTCTGTACTAACCCTTAAAATACTTAAAACATAAATAATTATCAAACTAAAACAATTCTAACCTAAACACATACTAAATGATCGAAATAATGAATAAACACATATTAAACTATGCCCTAAAACACGATGCAATTTATACTTGTCAATGTGTTGCTAAACGTCTATGAATATGAATTATTTAATTAGAGAATTAAAGATGAATTAAAATGGTTTAATTTATATAATTCTAAATATGATTTAAGGTTATAGCTTATATTTTTTCCCAACATATTCAGGAACCTAATAGGTCACATATAAAGATCGATTGAAGAGATAAAGTGTCTTGATTAAGTTGGACTTGATTATTAAGTTTAATAAACTTTATAAATAAATATGAGATATTCAATAAATAGCAATATTAAATATTGGATCTTACTTTGTTCCAATTGGTATTTAATTAGAATTAAATGTAATTTTAGATAAGGTTAGGCAAGAAATATTAGCTCCCCAATTGTAAAGTTTTTTTTAATATATTATCCGGATAGTGTTAGAGGATGAATGATTATACGACTAGTGGTTAAGATAAACTAATTTGAAAAATAGTTTTAGGGAAAAGAAAAGAAAAAGATTAAATTTTAAATTAAAGTAAGAATTATAATTCATGTTTTATTATACTTTATGCGTTTATATTATAAATTTTAAAATAAATTTGACTTTTAGGATATCAAATTAAAAAATTCGTCCTTATTCTACGGCACACTCACCTCTATTTTTCATCATCATTTTCTTTTTTTAATTTTTAGATGGAATAATCTATAAATTAGCTTTTTCTTAAGTAACTAACTAAATAAAAGTCTTTATTTTTTTATTTTGTTGTCTTCTTTCTTTTTAATTCTTACAAAAGAAGAGTGTAAATTGATAAACATAGAATGCTATAAAATGACATTTCATAAAATTGTCAGTGTTATTGGTCACGTAATTGAAGTACAATTGCTTTTAATGGACCAGTAATATTCTTAATTAAAACTCACAGTAGTTTAATTCAAGGGATGTGGTTGAGTAGTAAGGATTTATCCATCTTTAACCAAAAATTAGGGGTTCGATTTTTGTCTTTGGGTATGTAGTAATTTTAAATTTTTGGGTCAGCTGTCTCACCCTGTGAGGTGCTTACAAACTAGCGAGAGAATTAATTACGGATCTGTTGGTGAATACCCTGGTACAAGACAAAAAAAAAAAACTCACTGTAGTTTAAGGTAAAAATGTCTCAAAGTGTTCACGAGCGATCAACTTGTGCGTGCCTCTACTGGCTAATAATCTCTTTTCCAAATATCTGGACTCTTCCTTTTTGACACGTTTCTCTTACCTCGTTTCTCTCCTCTTATAAATACCCTTTGCCAGTATTCTTTACAATTTCGCTTCCCTTTTAGTTTTAGGGATTCTTTTTTCTTTTTCTTTTTTTTTTATAATTTCAGGACTGGAGAACACACAATCTCAATAACTTAAAGAGAGAGACAGAGAGAGAGAGAGAGAGACCCCTCAGGCCCTCACAACAAAAAGCAAGACATTCAACAAAACCCACATTAAGAAAACAAGCGGATTTTTCATTTTTGAGATTTGATGATAGAAGAAGATCTGAAAACACACAAAGAAACCCATTTTAATACATTTCAAAGATTAGCAGACAGGTAGGAGGGAGATCTAGCGATTAAGAAGTTTGAAAACTTTTCCCATTTTTTCTTCAAATGTTTTTTCCTTGTGATTTTGCTCGCATTGCCTACTTTGTACCTAAACTAAAAGAATATAAATTTCTGTCAGCCCATAATTTCCCTTCTTTGTTTCTATGAAGCATCGTCTGTTTTTGCCATTAAAGCTCTTTGCTTTTGTTCATAAAGCACTTCCTTTTTTCTCTAAACTAGCTTTTTTACTGATGAATTTCTCTACTGATGGCTTGAAATGTTGGAATTTGGGGTTTTTGTTAAGTGGGTTGTGTGCTTAACCTAGGTTTTGTTGCTTTGTTCTATTCTAGGGTTTCGTCAGATCTTCAGTGGAACCAACCCTAATTGTGGTTTTTGATGGATTAGGGTTATGATCAGAAAGATATAGATATCCTTTACGGGGAACTGGGGATTGGATGGTATACTTTGTTTTCCGTTACTATTTGTATCTGTCGGAGGTTTTGCTGTTGGGATCAGCAGCTGTGATTCTAAAGTCTGCGCCTTGAATCTGCAACAAGAGATCTTTGTGAATTTTCCTTGGAACAAATCCTGAGACCCTTGGAATTTTCGAATAAAAACAAGTTTATGGGTCTGTGCAGTTTTCGGATTTTGAGTTATTGATTCCTGTGTTTAACGGAAGCTTCTGATATTGGTTTAAATGATGGGCAGGTTATGATTTCCCTAGTGTCCTAGTAGCCAACAAGCAAGATCAAACTGTTCTGGAGCCTCACAAGATATTTTCTATGGAATTTGCTTGATTGGATTACTATTTATCTGGACATTTTAGAAGTTAGTTCATTTTCTGGTACAGTAAGATCGAGCATTAAGGGTTTCCACGTCGTCCTGTTCTGATTCAAGTTCTAGCTGGGATTTTGCAAGTGCTGAATCTCATCTCTGATAAGGGGATTTTGGTTAGGGAGGTGATATTGGAAAATCATGGAGTAATTTCCAAGCTGGAAATGACTGCGGGGACATGGTGCATGGACAGGAGGATAGCTGTTGCTCTGTTCCTCTATTGGAACATCAGTGCAGGAAACTAAGAGAAGCTTTTTGCTTTGTGGACCTATCCCACTTTTCTGTTTCTAAGATCACGTGCAATGTCTCGCTGCTTTCCATTTCCGCCTCCAGGATATGAAAAGAAGGCTACGATTGATGATACTGACTTGTTAGCAAAGGTTGAAATATCTTCCTTTAGTAAATTGCTATTGCTAGCTTGACTTGGGCAGAACTTTGCGCAAGGCCTAATGTTGAACTTTGCACTATAATTTCTCTGACTGTTCTAAATTTCTTTATCAATTTAACACGTGAGCTGCTCATCATTTAAGGCATTCAGATGTGAGAAAATAGAAGATCCTTTTGGTTTATACGTAATTAATTTTCGGGGTGGAATTATACAGAACTGGAAAGATATCAGTGTTAGGGCATTCATCGTGAACAAAGATATACCATTTCAGATTATGTTGAGGATGGCTTGTTAACTAGACTGACGACTTTATGCTTGTAATGTATTTACCAAAGTTTCTAGTTATGTATGAAAGCCATCAAAACTCTACTATGCTATGTGACACAAGAATGAGATGGATGAAATCAAAAGGGGGGAAAAATGTACGGTTCAAATTATCATTTAGAGTTATTTTGGAATATGATGTGGTATATAATTTGGCACCATAACTGCTTACTTTTTGCAGACTATATATGTGCAACATTTCTTATATTACTAGTCACTAACATTCTCCTTACTGATGAATACAACTTAGGGCAGCAACCTTTCCTATACAGAGTGCAAGGAGTAGCTTGACACATCTCTGAAACAGATTTTGCATAGAACTTGTAACTATTTGGCTTGCCAGTGGAGAAAGAGAAGTGCATTTTATCATGCATTATTACCATGTTCAGGAGCTTAGTTTATTTCTCCTTTGAAGTTTGAACAGGATATACACACTTGATTTTTGCATTGGATCTCTTCAAATTTGCAGGACCTGACGTTCACTTGAAATTTCAGAGATTTATGTACTTGACATGTCTGGGGGTATTGGGGGTCGCGTTGATCTAATTTAGGTTTCATAAGGTTCATGGATACTTGCTACTTTTTCTTTTAATTAAAATTGCTCTACTCTACCTATATATGCTTGTCACAAGTTGTATCGTTGCTGTATATTCAGTGTAGTTGGGAAAAGCAGAAGCTAAGTACTGTAAACTTGAATACTTGAAACATTAGTAGTTATTCGGATGATTGTCATCATTTTAGACTTCTTCCTTTAATTTCCAGATCTCAAGGAAGTGAAGAGGACATGAATATTTTCTCACACCTAAAGTATTTGCCACTTTGCATACCATGTGAATTTAACTTTGCTGATTACAGATATCTTAGTGCTAGGCGGCTGTTAGGAATTTGAAAGGGCTATTGATAATCCAAATTAAGAGCCCGTTTGATCTATTATGTGAAATATCTCTAAATGTAGTTATAAATCATTGTTATATAAGGACATATATGTCTTGAATAAGCTGCACCAGTGCTTGAATGAAGTTATTCTGTTTAGCTTTTCTGCCTCAGTAGTACCAGCAGTGTGGTAATTCATAGTTAGATTTGAGTTTCTGCTTGCTCTTTGAAAACTCTGCTTGGTAAACTAAGAAATGTCTTTAGTTGAGGAATTGTACAAAGTAATTCGCTTAAGATAACTTTTCTAGATTGTTAGCAGATAGGATTTCCAGGGATATAGATGGTAAAGACATTAGTTTATCAATAAATAATAATCCTGCGAGAAAATATACTTTGATTTTGGTTTTGTAAACTTTTCTAGATTGTTAGTAGATATGATTTTCAGGGATTTAGATAGTAAAGACATTAGTTTATCAATAAATAATAATCCTTTGAGAAAATATAATTTGATTTTGGTTTTTTTGTGAACTAAATATTATAATTTCAATAAAAAAGTCTGTTTCTCTGTGTAGCATCAGCACAAAATTTCATCCCTCTAATTGATATGAGGTTGATTTGGTGTAGTTCATTTTAGTTGTCTGGTTGATTTGGTGTAGTTCATTTTAGTTGTCTGGATGCATACACTTTATCTTGCATTTGAAGTCTATTAGAAAAACCCAACATTATAGTTGAAGATATCTGAAATGGAGAGGTTACGATAATCACGCCATTTGTTGCTTATATGATATAAGTAGGAAATGTATTAATAAGAGTAGCTCTTTGGATGCAGTGACTGATATGCATAACATGTTATATGTACTTTTTACGTTCAAATCTGTCCATTGAGCAAACCTACATTTTCTTGGATAACAAATTGAGTTCATTATGATTCTGGTCATTCCCTGTGTATTAGCTGTACCTAATGAAAAACTTCAAGATACTAGAGCATCCATTGATGCCTTCCTGATTGTGGACTTAATTTCTCTAATATTGTATTTCTGCATTTGTTCTTATGGTCTTCAAGACCTGTTAGTAAAGAAATTTTTCTAATAGTTTTATTTTGATTTTATGCTATTCCCCGAGTATTAAGCAGACTTTGCACAATAGTTCAAGATTCTCATGGTTTAACTGAAGGCTTGATTGATTCTTTTATGTTCTGACTCTGGCACCTTTTTGCTAATTAGCTTTAGCTTAATATGATATTTCGTGTAATGAGAAGATAATAGATGAGAGATGTCCTCTGTTGCTTATGAGACCTATACTTTAGATCACCCTGTTCTGCAATACTTTGTATTGAATTTATTTGCTTTTCTATGATACGAGATGGGTCCACATGTGTCATATAAGTTAAATGTCCTATCGGACACAATGGTAGTTCATTTAATGCTTCTTTTTTAATTTATAAAATTTCCCCTTTATATTCTAATCACTCTTATGGATTTCGTTGTATCCATTTATTAGCTCTCTTGTCTTGTGAAAGAAGGTTTAAAGTGTGTGAACTTAGCTTAATTTTCTTGACTCCATGTCTAATCATGGGAGCTATATAAAGTGGTGAAATACTCCAACAGATTAAACTGCTGTATGAAAAGCAATGGGGTTTCTGGCTTGTCTTCTCACAGTTATTAAACAGATTTTCCTCATTGCTTCAGTTAATATGTGGATTCCAACAATTATTTTAATTCTTTTCCTTTTAAAACACCATGAAGACACCGCATAATTTTTTTGAACTTGTTTTCTTTGAGATCTAGGTTTTTTCACTATTGCATACACTAGTATATATTTGAACTTGGGAGTTAGAGCAAATATTGTTGACTTGTGGCTAAGAAATCTATTTTAGCTTGCATATTATTTTTAGTTTGGGCATATTTTTGGCATGTACACATGCTGTCGGCCCAATTGCTACCATCCAATTCCTAGTCTCTGAATAATTCTGTTTGTTCTGTCTCTAATTAGAATATAATTTACAGGAGAAGCTCAAGGAGAAAAAACACAAAAAGGATAGGAAAGAGAAGGAGAAAAAAGAGGCTAAAGAGAAAAAGGAAAAAGATAGAAGCAAAGAAAAACATAAGGAAAAGAAAGACCGAAAAGAGAAGCACAAAGACAAGGACAGGGATAAAGAGAAGAAGCAGGTTTCTGATGAGAAAAGATTTGAAGGACAGCCAGAGATTCACAATGGAAGGAAGTTCAGTTTTAATAGCCTGCCTGAGAAAGCGATCAATGATTCGAAGTGTGTACAGGAGTTGGCCAAAAGAATTAGGGAGGAAGATGGAGCGTCAGGTAGTCAAATGGTTCAGAAGATCGCTGCACCAGAGCAACAGAGCCCTGAGGTGCAAGGAAAGGCAGTGGATAACCTTCCTTACTATCAAAATGAGGAACAACAAAAGATTAAGGATAAGAATGAAGATTGTAAGAAGGTCAATGGAAAAAGAAACCTCATTGATGCAAGGGGTATGGAAAAAAGATTTGGTCCAATTTTTCCAGGTGCAGGTCCAGAAAGAATTGAAGGAATTACTAAATTGGTGGAGAAGAATGACACTGAGAAGGCTATTGACGGGAAGGAGAAAAGCAAACACAAAGAACATAATAATAAAGGTGACAAATACAAACTCAGAGATCATGAGAGAGATCAGAAATCAAAGAATAAAGAACGAGAAAAGGAGAAGAAAAAGAAGGAGAAAAAGAAGGAGGTGAATGAATCAACAAAAGATCAGCCTAAATTAAAAATTCAGAGCCCTCAGTTGAAAGAAAGTAGTAAGGACTCACTGGACTTTCGGATTCCTCAATTCTCAGATGCTGCCAGGTTGGACAGCATGAATTCTCATGTGGAGGGAAATTTTGGGAAGCGAAAAGAAGTTGAGATCAACGGATATGTACCTGGTGAGTTCTTTCCTGTTTTCTACCATGGTCACTGTGCAGCACCTCTACTTCTGTGTGTTGATTGGAACTTATGGTAGATGTGTGCCACTAATTGTGGTAATAGATGTATGTTGTAGTTAGATGGTGCAGTTTTAAGTACCTTATTTGGTGCATGAGTAACGGTATGTCATTCCACTTCTGAACATTTTTAACTGGATCTTGATGTAGAGTTGTTATTGCAAGCAATAGCAACCTTGTTTTCTTTTTAACTGGGGCCACTGCATTGAGAATGAATAAATTAATGTCTTGCTCCATACTAATTTTCCCTGCTTTAAAATTGTTTGACAGGCAATGGGGACCGTCCTAATAAATCGGCAAGGCATATCTTGTTTTCCAACCTGATCAATGAAAATGGAAGAAAGTTGGAACCATGCCAAATTGCTATTCAGTGTGCATCTGAGAAGCAGGTGCTTGTTGACAATCATGGAGTTGATGTTAAGGAGCACATAATTAATGGTTCCATAGCATCTCTGCAACCCATTGTCTGCAAACCAAGTCAATGTTCTGCTACTATACCAGCTAAGGAGAACGGTGAAGCGTATAAAAAACCACCACATCCTGATTTAAATTATTTGAAGCAAATACTTTCTGTACCTACAATGGATGAATGGCCTGATTGCTGTGACCAGGAATGGCTCTTTAGCGGCAATGTGAAGTCAAAGAAGATAGAGGAAAGTTCTTCTGTAACTAAAACATCCCAAGTCTGGGCGGAACCTCAACACATAGAGTCTGCAGACATTGTTGCTCTTCCATATGTGATTCCATACTGATATAGGTCTAAGTGGATGCATTTTCCATTTCCAAAATACCTTCATTTGAGTATTATTTCAGGGATCTTCTAGGAGGTGTGCTGGCAACTGGATCTTGACATTATAAGTCTTGTTTCTGCTTCTGTTCATGGGATGCTACTGGTGTAAATTGGCATTCGAGGTCTCTTTTGCTTGGGGTGTGTTGCCCAAATCATTTTTGTGAAGGTACAGGAGTAGTTCCGATTTCTTTTAGTGGTACCTGATTCTGAGTCCTCGTGCTGGAAGCGATTTATTCTGGCAATAGATTGATGCATAATGCTTACCATCTTTGATACATATTTGAGGACTGTTAATAGAGTAGTAGGGGTTTTTATTGTGTAAGTATTGCAAAGGCCCACAGGCTTTTGGAAAAACACTTACCTAGAAGAGAGATCAATCTCAAATTGATAGTGTTGAGATGCTTAGAGATTATAGGATATGTTCATGTGCTGCAGTGGCACAAGCAATTTTGATTTGTACAATAACTTAAATATGTACATTAGAAGGCAAAATGATATGAGTCAATCCCATTTCTTCTTAATCTGTATCCGTCTCTTGCTTCGTTTCTTTTTCAGTTTACACAGATGATATTTAAATGTTTCCACTTGGCCTATCTGTACAAAAGAGATGGACCAGAAACTGGAAGTGTCAAAACTGCCAAACCTTATGGGGACCAAGTTAAACGCATGGCTCGATACGTTGATAATGTTTGTTCGCTGTCCCTACTCGTGTCTCGGACTCTAAATCATTGTTATAGCCCTTGGCTCTAGAGTCAATTAAAATTACCTTATTTACACCAAGTGAAAAGGGTAATTTAGAGTTTAACGCATCCACTATAATAAAGATTAGATCTTAAATGTTTTAGTGATAAATTATTTAAAGGTATTATTTATCTTGTACATGTTTAGATGTATATGATAAAGTCCATAAGATTTTTTTGGATAAAATAAAGTCCATTAGATAATTGTATATTGCAAATGAAATTATAATGAGATTATAATTATGATATTCATATTGTATTTATGTATTATTCCTAAATGTTCCTAGTTATTTTTCTATTAAGATTGGACATTAATAGAACATAAAAAGACTAGCACACGTTTTGTTTTTCCTTATGAAGGAAGTAGTCGATCTTATAAGCTAAAGTATAGAGATACTTAAACAAACGTGTAGGTTTTTGCTAGAGAACAAGATCAATAAACAGACCCGACATGAGAAATCCATTTGGAACATTACTTGTATGTCTATGGAATTCTTATTGTGATAATTGTATAAGTGATCTTTTGGATTGATGTCATCAAAGTCATCTTGTATAGGGATTGCTATGTTTTGATACTACTTATGATCTATTTAATCATAGGTCGTTTAATCGGTAGTCATTGAATGTAGCATGAACTATATGGAGATAGTTGAGTGATAAAGATAGGATTCATCACCCTAAAGCAATTAGGGACAATTTTTCGTTATTTTCGATTAGTATTGATTTAAGAAATCCTTGGCCAAGGTGAAATGATGCTTTGTAAATAGTTTACAGATGTCATTAATTGAATCGATAGCTAATGACAGAGAACTAATATGATTAGACTCAAAATATAGTAGACATTAATTTCATACCTTATGCATAATCGGAACATTGTATGATGAAAAGATTAAAATATATGGAAAAATTATGCAAGAAAAGGTTAGTCAAAATTACTTTGACATTCTTAAATATTTGGGTGCTCATGATGCGTTATTAGATGCCAATCTTTTCTATGATTATAGATTATTTAATTGGAGAATTAAAGATAAATTAAAAGGAGTTTTAATTTATATAATTTTAATTATAAGATTTTATAATCAGTGCTAACATATTTGGGAACCTAATGGGTCTCACGTATAGAATGAGTTAAAGAGAGCAAAGTTAATTTAATCAAGTTGGACTTGATTGTAAAGTTTGAGAAACTTTATGATTAAATATAAGATATTTAATAAATCGGGATCAATATGAGATATTGAATCTTATATGGGCATAATTGATATTTAATTATAATTATTTGTAGTTCTAATTAAAGTTTAATTGAAATTAGAAATTAATTTCAATTAAATTACTAAAACGTCCAAAGATTATTATAAATAGGCTTAAGCTCTATAGAGCTAATACTTCTTGCTTAACCCTCTATGTAAGAGTTATAGAGTTCTCTCATCTTATTCTGTGGACACTGTTAGAGGCCAGACACTTGTGCGGCTACGGTGGTTGAGACGGATCAGTTTCGGAAATAGTTCGAGGGATACAACAAGATAAAGATTAAGCTTCAGAATAAGATACGAATTAAGTTTTCGCTTTATTATGATTCGTGTTAATCATTTTATAAAATTAAATAGATCTTAATTTTTGGAAAATCAAAAGCCACAAAAAATTTCGTGATTATTCTCCAGTTTCTCGTCACATTTGAGTTCCTCCTTGGCCACAACGCAACTCTCATTGGCAAAACATCTTCTCCTATTCACACAACCCATCTTCTTCTTTGCGAATCATCCTCTCGTCAAAATTTTTTGCGGCATTTCCTTGGTTAGTCA
This sequence comes from Erythroxylum citrifolium, assembly GCA_026284465.1. Lineage (NCBI taxonomy): Eukaryota > Viridiplantae > Streptophyta > Magnoliopsida > Malpighiales > Erythroxylaceae > Erythroxylum > Erythroxylum citrifolium. The sequence continues at coordinate 11,089,416 of JANKOE010000009.1, read as the reverse complement.
ATTGTTCATATCCTCTTTTATAGTGTTGTTTAACCATAAAGGTTCATATATATTTATTTACTACGTCCTGTGTTTTATGATAAAGTCATGGAGACAATCGTGGTATATTTATCTTTGTCCTTAAGTGTGTTAAGCATGAATTTATTCTCACGTGTGATACCTTGCGTAGTTCCTTTTTTTTTATGGATTCGAGGAAACCCTACAGGCGGGCCAAGCGGACTCACCTTTCAGAGGGTCAAGTGGCTACACCACAGCAGAGGGCCAAGTGGCTACACCCCATCACAAAGGGCCTCACTAATTCTCCATCCATAGGTAAAATTCCGGCTACCACAGGCTCTTACAAGAGGGGCTAGCAAGGAATCGAACCTAGGACCTAACCGAAACCAACCTCGCTCTCAACCATCTAGCCACACCCCTTGAGGGCGCGTAATTCCTATTGCATGTTCGTAATGTAAAATTTGTATTCTATATATTTTTTTAGGGGTATTTATGATGTAAAATTTTTATGTTGTATTTATGATGTTAAATGTCTATGCTACATATGCTTTGAATCTATCAAAAATGAAAAGAAACTTATATATAAATAAGGCCCTTAATATACTATCACACAAGTCTCCTCAATAGTCTGTACACCAGGATTCTATATGGACCAATTTAGGGAACCTTCATATATGGAATATAGATATGCATTTGAAAAAAAGAACACTCTAATTTAAACATTTTTCCAAGAAAGAAGAAGTCTATATTTGAAAATGGAACTTAATCAAACTGATGCAAGTCTATGAGTGTTTGTTATTTACAAAGTGTTCATTTCCTTAAATATGAATAAGCACATATTTTATATATTTTATCCATATTCTTCTCTATAAAGTTTTGCATTCCTAATAACACCATTAACATTTTTCAATGTTCATTAAATGTATAAAATATCCTGTAGACTCAAATTTTCCTTACCACTTAAACTCATCTATTTTTGTTGTCGATTGACATATATGGATTTATATTATCAACTTAAGCAATAATAATGTCTCTTTATGGGATATGTTTTGATAATGAGAATTCATATATGGAATTATGTTACTTTTAATATTTTCTAATAACTATAAACAAGTTTATAATAGGTTAGTATAGAGGTATAAGACTATTTTATAATTCAAATATATTAACAAGGATATAAGTATCTTTAAAAATGTTAACATTAACTATTTTAGTTATAGGAAAATATGTGAGGCAAGAAAAGATTCAAGGTGCCATCAAGCTTACTATAAGGTACTTTATTATAACTTTAGAGAGTTATTAAGAATTATTGAATCAAACCAAAGTTGTATTAAGCTAATAAACCTTATAAAATGTCATGGGATTATTGATGTGTATGTAACCCATAATTTAGACACTACAGTCCCTACTCCTAACATATCACCTATAATTGAAGGAGAAGAGCACCTTAGGAATAATGGAGAGTATATTGATGAATTTGTTACTAAAGAAGTGAAAGCAAATGCTCATGAATATGTTGAAAAAATGTTAATGAACATGTTGATGGACAATATGATCAATATGTTCGATGAACCTAATGATCGACATGATAAATATGTTGATGAACATGATGATAAACATGTACAATATGATTTCCATGTTGAAATTTTGAATTAACCTTAACCATTTTGAAATTAATTTAACTAATTATGGTAATTTTATTGGTACTGACAAATATTCTAGTGCACAGGACCCAACTGAAGCATTGCAAAGACCAAGTACAAGTATTAGGTATAATTCAATAGGTGTGGCATCATAATGGAGATCAGACATGGAGTGCAAAAATGCAAAAGAATTTAAGGATATTTTTCATAGATTATATACTGTAAACAAGATACAATGTAAGATTGAAAAATACTGAAGCAATAGGATTAGGGTTAGGTGTATAGACAGATGCCTATGGGAGTTGCATGTTGGATATGACAAGAACAAAAGGTATTTCAAAGTAAACACACAAACCTAATCATAGTTGTTTCATAACTAACAAACCAAATTTGATTTATGCTAAGTTCTTAATGAGACATTTTTTTATATATAAATTTTGAGAAGCTTAGTATATCTACCCAAAAATGGTTGAAGAGTACAAAGACAAACTCAATATTTTTTTTCAACTCAAGCATTTGTAAAAAAAAGTAAAGAGGAGATTAAGAAAAGAGAGGGCAACATAATTTATTAATGAATATGCTAAAATGCAAGGATACATATATAAGTTGAAGTTAAGTAATTATAGATCAACAATTGAATTATAGTTGGGAAGAAATCTAGATGCATCTTTGTTATAGGTAATGAAAATTACATTTTAAGCAACAACTATAATAATGTTCTACATATTATTTTTATCTTTTAGTTATAGTTCAAAAGATTGTACATTTGTTTTGATATTATAGAAAAAGGATAGAGGCATTGGAGGCCTATTTTTTAGATATATGACTACTTTTTGAAGATATAGTTTTAAAAACAATTATTGAGTGTAGAAGGGATGGATGGTGATGTGGAATGTATCCATTGGCATGGATATTGGGGAGGTAGAAACATTGATTCATAGAGTTGGCTCATTAATCTATTAATATTTGATTTGGAGTTAGATAGTGGTAACGGACTTATAGTCATAAGTGATAAGTAGAAGGTATCTTAAACTTCATATGTTTATAAATAATTAGATTATATTTTTAAACATTAACTAATTTTTTCAATTGTTCTAGGGATTGGTCAGATTTATAGAGAAGAATTACAAAATATAACTCACTGTATGTATTCAAGACATATATATCATAGTTGGCATATGAATTAAAAGGGAAATTACCTTAGAGAGTAGTTTTAGAATCGCTCATGGTTTACCTATATAGAACATTTCAACGATCATGTCAAGAGGCTTGACAAAATAAAACTCATATGATTTTCTTAAATATCTTAAGGAGACGATGATAAGATGTTACTACTAATTTGAATCAAAAAGTTTGCTATTTGACACCAACATAAGAGGACGTTTTAATGGGTGGATCTTATTAAATATAGAAGGACTAGTAATCCATACTTAAATAATTAGAATCATGATTATAAAGAGGCTTATAGATATAAGATAGTTTGTACATGAATGGAAGTTAGACATTGCACTAATTATAGTGAAAAACTTGAAAAAGAACAAAAAAGAATGGAGAATAGTCTATAATGGAGATGTGGCTTAGGAAGTCACAAAAGGCAATGATAAACACACAAAAGGCAATGATGTGGCTTAGGAAGTCACAAATGGAGATGTGGCTTAGTAGACAACAAATTTATAGTTATCAGGTATATGATCTATATGGAATCCTCATAAGTATGTAACAAGTGCAATATATCATTTCAAACTAAAGGTTGAGGCATTTATAAATGATTAATATAAGAATGGTTAGTTCCTCAAGTTGTACGATCATAAGTTACAACTTAATAAAGGTAAAAAAATTTGGCGTTCAACTGATATAAAGGTGGCACACCCACCAACTAAAAGAGTCATATTAAGGGGACCTAAAATTGTAAGAAGGAAACGAAAAAATGAGCATAAGAAATTGAAAATTATAAACAAATTGTCTCAAAAAAGAAAAGTGCAAAATGTAGAAAATGGGACAATTTTGCTCATAACTCTACAAAATGTAACAAGGAAGGCTCAACATTTTCTACTGAAGCATCTTGACATGTATAAAACTTTATTTGCTAACAATATGAATCATTTACAAACTTTACTTTACTTTATATGCTTTACTTTATCTATCAAACTCACATTGTTGTTTTCTTACTATTTTCATTTTTTTTAGGTTATCACTCCAGCATCTTTATAGGTATATAACCTTTTGGTCTTTTTTTTAATCAATTTAGCTTAGTTATAATAATTGATTAATGTGTTTCTTTTTATTAATATATTTTATTGATGCAACTAGATTTGAAGACACTAAAATACATAGTCAACAAAATTATAATATAAGTTGCATACTTGAAATTTGTTTATTACACACAACAAGAAAAAAGGTTTTTGCGACAAAAATTACCGTCAAAAAATAAAGTTGTTTAATTGGGAAACAAATTTGGTGATAGAAGGAAACGCCGAAGAAACGACCTTTGGTAAATTTAGCGACAAAAGGTTGTGTATCCTTCGGTAACATTAGTGACGAAATGTTGCGTTCCTCCCACATCGGTGGTCAACACCATGGGTATGGTGTTCATAATAGATTGGGTGCCTCAACCCCTTGAGCTAGCTTTTGAGGGTTACATCGGGCCCAAGTCTATTATTCAACATGGTATCAGAACCTCGTGGGAAGGGGGCGTGTTGCGTTCCTCCCACATCGGTGGTCAACACCATGGGTATGGTTGAGCTAGCTTTTGAGGGTTACATCGGGCCCAAGTCTATTATTCAACAAATCACATCTTTATCACAGAAACAGCAGGAAAAATACTTTCTCCCGTTTTCCTGAGAGCCAAATAGAAAAGCAAGATGTACACTTTGCCCTATTTGTTTTACACAAGAGTGAGAGAGAAGCATACGTACAACTATCTTGATAATGACTTTGGGTATCGCAAGCTTGAAGTAGATCATATATGTGTAACAAATGTTATTGATGTCTCATGAGGTCTAGAAACCTCTCGGATGGAGCTTTCATATGCATATTTTTGACAAACCTCTCGGATGGAGCTCGCATGGGTCTGAGTAAGGAGATCTGGGTCTTAGCTTTACCGAAGCTCGCTTGGGTCTCAATTATTTGGAGCTGAAACCTTACTATTCTAAATTAAAATTATTTGATCAGATAAATAATAGTATGATTACAATGTTAAATGTTTTCTTACGAATTACAAATGAGGATTAAGCTTATAGTCACAGGGTAAGTTAAGTTAGCTTTATCTTTAATTTGTTGTAATTTATATACAATAAATTCACGAATTAAATAAGAATGTTAAATTTAGTTATTCTATCATTTGTAAACTAAAAAAGAATTAAGTAATTGATGATTTAAATAAGAACACATTGTTGTTTTTTACTTACTGGTTAGTTCTTTTAAAATTAAAATGATTTTTGAGTTAAAGAGTAGTTGTAAAATGAAGGTCTAAAATGGGAATGAGTGTACGAATGAAATTTCAAAAGAAAATAGTGAATGTGAATAAAAGTTGAGAATGCAGTGAATGGTATATGGCAGAGCATGAAAAGTAAGAAAATGAATCTCTGAATTTTTGATGATCTCGATAACAATTAAGTGATTTGTTATTTAAACAAGAACAAATTGTAAATATATTTTTTCTTAATTTATTGTAAAAATATACCCAAACAATTCTTAAAGAATTAATTTTAACATAATAAAATCAATAAGTTAAACATGATTGATATATCGACGAATTTAAGTACAACTAACTGGTCAGTGAATTTAAATAAAATAAGACATGATAATTAAAATAAAATTAGAGTTACAAGAATATGTTAATTTAATTGTTATATTAAACCGTGACATATACAAAATTAACTAATAAATTAATACAGAATTAAACGGTTGATTATTTAAACAAGAAAAGATTGTAAATATATTTGTTCTTAATTAATTGTTAAAATATATCCAAATCGTTGTTAAATAATTAATTTTAATATAATAAAGCATTTATGAATTAGTTGTAATTTATATATAATTAATAAAAAATGAAATAAGAATTGAATGATTGATCTAGGAATTCGCACGATAACGATTTATAAGCTTTTTCATTCAAGTCGCTATTGCTATCGTGCAAATGCACGACAGCGATTTTGGAGTTGTAGGTTTAAAATTGCGACGGTGCATTTGTAGGATAGTGAGTTTAGAGGTGAATCATTCTCCAATAATGCACGAGAGTGACATTTCCCTTTTATTTAAAAGTCGCTACGGTGCATTTGCACGATGGGGACATGCTAAAAGAAAAATGTCTTTCGCTGCAGCTGAATGTACAAGGAATGATTATTGTTGTTGTTGTTGTTGTTGCTGTTATTATTATTATATAAATATTGGTCGGGTCGGCTGGATCGGCCTTGACCGGCCCAACCCCGAGCCTGGGTATCAACGGCCCAACGACCACAGCCCATTCGGTCCATTGGATGTTAGACTCCCATGTAAACACAATAATCTACGTAAACCTAGCATCCACAACATATATAAGGTATAATTCTGCCATAATTCAGGTATGATAATACAACCCTACTGTTCTCTGATTACAGCGGCAAAAACCCTACCAAAATACTAACTTGAGCGTCGGAGGGGCCTCCCGGGAAACAACCCCGGCGTGCGTTTTTCTGTTTTGCAGGTGTCACATAGTCAGAATCGCACAGGACATGGATCAAAACGATGACAATCCGATTCAGCATAATCAGGCTGAACCATTTGGGGCCCACCGTGGGGCCCAGCGTCAGGGCACCACGTCCAGAACCACACAGATCAGTCAGGCGGCAGCGGCCAACCCTGATATTGCCGCCGTCGCAGAACTTGCGTTGCAACGGATGGTTTTGCCTCTGTCGTTGCCTGATGCTCCCCCTTCGGCACCTCCCGGCTATCGCACACAATCTTCACACCCAAACGATCGCCCGCAGCCTCAAAACTCAGACTAAGAAGAGCAGAGCGTAGCCCTGGAGGATAACGTTGCGACCAATTCTCATCTCCACCCTCAGCATCCCCCGGATGCTAACCCTCCTGCATCGCAGCAAACCCCTCTCACCTAACGGCAGATAGAGGAAGCGGCCGAACTAGTGATCCATCAGATCCTTCAGTCCCGCCTGGGACAATAGCAAATCTCTGCTCAGCAGCAGGGCGTGATGGCTGATCGTCATCCCTTCGAAACCCTAGGTAAAGTCGCGGACGATCGGATCAATCTAGTTCGGAATCCTTACGAGGGCCGGGCGCCTGTGCAATACAGTTCTCCCCTCATTCCGGAGATCCTGGATAGTCTCCCACCGGTCGGTACCAAAATACTGACGCTTGAAAAGTATACTGGAAAGATTGACCCCCTGGATTACCTACAACACTTCCAATCGATGATGAACCTACACTGCGTCCCAGATTTTATTCAATGTAAGGCATTCTGTACGGCCTTTCAAGAAGGAGCTCGGCGATGGTTCAATAGTTTACCACCGGGCTGCATCACTCGCTTCGAGGATTTTAAGCGCCTATTCCTCAACCAGTTCTCATCAAGTAAACGTCCGCAGAAGACTACTTTGGAGGTGATGCAGCTGACTCAGGGAAGGGATGAAAGTCTGCGGGATTTCATTACCCGATTTAATAATGAAGCTGTGGAAGTTCCCAACCTTACCTGTTCATCCATGTTGGCAGCTCTCATGAGCAACACAAGGGACGAAGAATTCAAAAAGTCATTGGCCCTGGAGCAGCCTCGCACGATTCAGGAGATAAGAAGCCGGGCGGATAAGTACATTCAGCTCGAAGAAGAGTTAAAAAACACAAAGCGCAGAACAGATGACCGTGGGTCGAGTGGAAAGCCCGAGGATGGATATAAAAGGTAGAGAGGTTAGTCAAGTTGGTGGAAGCCGGTCGATTGGCACGATCCGCGGCGCGAAGATTTCACCCCGCTAAACAGGCGATATGCGGAGGTGTTAGAAGTCATGAGAGCTGAGGGGGAACCCCTCCCGGAGCCTAGGGCTATGATAACTCCTCTGAAACATCGGGACACCTCTTTGTATTGTCGCTTCCATAGAGATGTCGGACATGACACAGAAAGTTGTTGGAACTTGAAGAAGGAGATCGAGCTCCTCATCCAACGGGGAAGGCTGAGTAGATTCTTGAGGCATGGGCAAAATACCTGGCGAGATAATGAGAGTAGAGCCGATCGGTCCGACAGTTGGCGAAGGCTCCAGAGGCAAAATGACAGGCAGGACGAGGAAAGATGGAATAGGAATTTGGACGATCGGCATAACGCGAGGGCACGATCAAGGGCAAGAGATGACAGAAATGCCGAGCGGCAAGATGACCGACCGGTCAGGGTCATAAACATGATATTTGGGGGTAATGCAGCAGGAGGGTCGACCGCCAAAGGAAGAAAAAGGTACGCCAGACAGGTCGGAGACAATTCGCCAGCAAATATAAAGAAGCCGAACGATGGGGTGATTTCGTTCGATGAGTCCGATTTGGAGGGTGTTAGCTGTCCTCACGATGACGCATTAGTGGTCACCTTGAATATGGACGGTAGCGAGGTAAAACGGGTGATGATCGATACGGGCAGCTCGGTCGACCTGTTGTACTATGACGCCTTTAAGCAAATGGGGATCCCTAAAGAGCGATTACTACCAATTGAGGGGCCCATTAAAGGGGTAACTGGAACGTCGGCCTACCCATTCGCTCGAGTATTGTTGAATGTAAAATTTGGCCGAAAACCATGTCAGGTGGAGAGGAGTGTAGAATTCTTGATTGTCAAGTTCGCGGGGGCATATAACGACATAATTGGACGAGCTACCCAAAACGCACTTAGAGCGGTCGTCTCCACCTACTAGCAGGCAATGAAGTTTCCAACCCCGCATGGAGTCGGCATCGTCAGGAGCCAGCAGAAAATCGCCAGGGAGTGCTACTTAGCAGAAATGAGGACGCTACACGGTGTGGCCGCCTTAACAAACTCTCGTAATGGAAAGACAGAGGAGGTAGCTGAGACAACGGCTGCTGTAGAATAAATGCACGAGGTCAAAGCCGAACGGCATTTTTACCCGTAGATAAGCTCGTTTTTTATTTTATTTCCTTGTTCAGCATTTTATTATTTATACAACGCATGTACTCTGTGGGAACCTTTTTCCTGACTTATACTAGTCAGGTTTTTTAACGGCCCACATTTTTTGTCGTCTTCAATAAAAGAATTTCAGATTCCTCGGTATCAACGGCTTCGCAAAAATTGAATTAAGGGCAGGATAATCGACACTGGTCGGCTACGGCCTAGGCTAACTACTCGACGACAACAAAATTCGACAGGACTACCAACACAGGATGTTGGAGTCGATCGACAACAACAACATTCGGCAGGGTTGCCAACACAAGATGTTGGAACCGCTTGACATCGACATAATTAGGTTACGGCCTTCGACTTAGGCTACAGCCTTCGACTTAGGCTACGACTTTCGACTTTGGCTACGGCCTTGACATAATTAGGCTACGGCCTTCGACTTAGGCTGCGACCTTCGACTTCGGCTACGGCCTCGACATAATTAGGCTACGGCCCTCGACTTAGGCTACGGCCTTAACATAATTAGGCTACGGCCTTCGACTTAGGCTACGGCTTTGACATAATTAGGCTACAGCCTTCGACGTAACTTGGCCTTCGAGCAACGCTCGGGCCCCGACAAATGAACAATCGACCAACCGATCGAAACAACTAATCATTTTGACGATCGACCTATCGGTCAGTAGATATCGCTCGACAATAGCTTTCGACACAGCCCCGACCTTTGAGCGACACTCGGGCCTCAATAACGAATTGCCAGGTTCCAAACAAAATTTTAGAACCAAACGACACCGAGAACAGAATCTCAGGTCACTCGGCCTCAATAACGATCGACCAGGCTCGGAAAACTATTGGCCTCTCGAATGATACGACCACCTGATCGCAAATATATAATTTTCCGTATGATGTTAACGAAAACTTAAGTTGTGAGATACCAAGAAATAAGGTGAAGTTTTTGTCTCATTGACGATTTCACCGGCCACAAGCCCGGCCGGATGGGCCCCAAAAACTTACAATTAAAAATCAAAAGTCGAGGGAAGGAGAAGGACTTGCAGTTGGGTCGCCATGGGACGAGGTCAACATAGCGACCGGCACAGGGTCAGGATCCGCGAGAGGAACCGAAGGGGCATCACCTGGAGATAGCTCCTCTTCCTCTTCCGAGCTGTGATCCAACATCTCATCCGGCAATTCCTCCTTTTCTTTCTCCATTATCTCCTTCATCCCGTCCAGCGACAGTCCAAGCTCCGAAGGAAGCAGTGGCCCGACATAATCCTCGAACAGAGGGCCGCCTGTCCCATCAGGAAAGCCGGCGCGGTGGCAGTTCCTTAAAAGGGTAAGAGACATGTCAGAGGCAAATTCTATGCATTCGTCGATCAGATACCGGTCCTTCCACCGCTTGATAGCCGCAACTCTTTCCTTTTTAATAGAACTCTGGAGCTCCCGCAGTCTATTCTCAGCCCTTATTTTGGCATCCACCGCGTTACGGCAATCCTCAAGAAACTTTTTCCGCAGCTCTCCCTCTGTTTCTATTCGAGAATTAGCCTTGCGAATTTCTTCCCTTTGGCCCTGGATGATGAGCTGCATGGCACGGAGTTCTCCCTCCAGCTTATCCCTCGTTCTAATTTTTTCCTCCTCAGATGACTCAAGCTGAGCCCTTAAAATGTCCTTCTCCCCCTCCAGAATCCGCCTTTTCTCTTCCTCTGCTGAAGTAAGCTAAGCGACCGCAAAATTCTTCTCCTCCTTCGCGGAGGAAAGATCAGCCTTCAAAGCTCGAATTTGCTCATGAAGGTCCTTAACCTCCCGGTCCACTGCTCCAGAAATTTCTTCCAACTAACCGAGACGTTGGTACGCTTCATAGGAGAGCGCCAAATTCTGGAAAAGATGTGATCGTAAAAAAAAAAAGGAGGGGTGGAAGAAGAAGAAGAAGGGGGTAGAGATTACCTTCACGCAGTCACGTACGAGTCTGGCCGATAGCTCCTTATTGTTCAAAGAGCTCAGAAATCCCTTATCCAGGGGCAGAGAACACTTCTCGACGAATTGAAGGGTCACGTCGGTATCCTCGAGTGAGGCATTTTCACCGAGACAGATCAGGGACGCCTTTTTTCTTTCGGCTTCTTTCCCTTTCTTCTTTTTCTGCTTATCTTTCTCTAATTGGCAAGGAGGTCGGTCAAGGGCTTGAACGACTCTCTTCCTCTTCAGAGGCCGGCTCTCTCCTTCTTCCTCTTCCTCGCTGCCCGATCGGATTTGAACTATGGCAGTCTGTGCGGGTGTAGCTGACTGATCGCGCAAGGCGGATCGCTCAGCAGCGGTCGGTATGACGAGTACAGTGGATTGGTCGGGGACAACTGGTCGGGCGGTTCCCTCGCCAACCTCCACGCCTCGCGCCTTAGC
>JANKOE010000009.1:11064956-11078195 GCA_026284465.1 Erythroxylum citrifolium | reverse complement strand
AAGCTATAAGGGAACTTTTATCAAACAAGTGGTAGGCAAGAAACTGGGCTGGAAAAACTTCATACATCCATTAAAAAACCAGCCATTTATACATTGAAAATGTAACAAACAATGAGAAAATGATGTTACCATAACCCCACAATCATTCCACGCAGACATCTCAATCCTTGAACACTCTAAAACATACAGAACTCCAATTGAAATCAAATAAGATAAATACCCGTTTCACCACGAAATCAATTTATCACAAATTGAAGCAAAAATAAGCTAATCAACCTATAAACGAACAAAGATTTAATTTCTGAATACCAGTTCTTTGGCGCGCTTAGCTCGGCAGCGAATAGAGCGGAAGAGGAAGATAGAGATGATAGCAGTGAGGAGGACGCTGGTGGTGACCTGAAGAGGCGAAGGGTCATCGATAGTGGAGAAAATGGTGGGCGAGGAAGAGAGAGGTAGGTCTATAGGACCAGTTTCTCCTGGAGAGTCGTCGGCAACGGTCAGCCATGGAAGGGAAGAGTGAGGAGGGAGAGCTGAAAGAGAGAAATGAGAGATGAGTCTTTTGGTGGAAGAGAAGAGAGTGGGAAAGGAAAAGAGTGGAGGGGGTTATTTGTTAGGTACCGAAAGGCGGAGAAGAAGAAGAAACCAGAAGAGAAACGTGACTGAAGAAAGTAGAAAAATGGTGGGAAACGAAAACTTTTAAGTATTAATTGAACAAACCACGACGTTTTGTTAAAAAAACGTCGTAAAAATGTGATAAATTTGCGGCGTTTTATAAAAACGTTGCAAAAAATTGACTCTTTTCGTGACGTTTTAAAGAATTTGTGACGTTTTTTTAAAAAACGTCGCGAATTGCATATATTTGTTGTAGTGTCATTTGATGAACTAATGGGATCTTTGCAATCTCATGAATCAAAGGTGAATGTAGCGGATGAGAATAATGACTAGAAGGCATTCATTGTAAAGGGGGAGACATCCAACCAGAAATATGGAAATTGGGAGGTAGCTGGTAAAGGACATGGCAGAGGAGGATCTCATGGACGAGGATGTCGTGGAAAAGGACATGAAAAAGGTCGTGGTGATAAGAAAAATTATAAAAAGCAACCAGTGAAAAAGTAAAAGGGCTATAGAAATGGCATCCAATGTAACTACCGCAAAAAGTTTGGACATGTGAAAGCTGAATACTGGAAATTAAAGGAGAAGCGAGCAAGCTTTGCACAAGAAGAGGAAGAGGAAGTCAAATTATTCATAGCATATCATGACGATACAACAATCTCCAACGACATTTGGTTTCTGGACAGCTGTTGTTCGAATCATATGACAGGGATAAAGTAATTGTCTAAGGAGCTTGATGAGTCTTACAAGATAAAAGTAAGACTTATTGATGGCAAACAACTACAAGTTGAAGGCAAAGCCACTGTGGCAATTGATAATGATCATGGCAACACAAAACTCCTTTATAATGTTTATTTTATTCCTGATTTATCTTAAAACTTGTTAGTGTTTGGCAACTTATGGCCAGTGAATATTCCATTCTATTTGATGATGTCACTTGTGTAGTTAGAGATAAGGAGTCAGGTCAAATTATAAAAAATGTTCAAATGACACCAAACAAGTTGTTTCTATTAAAGTGTCTAACGTAAGGAATCATGCACTCCTTTTCAAAGACAATTGTGAGTCTAGATTATGGCACTTATGATATGGGAATTTGAATGTAAAGGGTTTGAGATTGTTGAGTCAAAAGGAGATGGTGTTTGGGTTGCCTAAATTTGAGTCATTAGATGTGTGTGAAGGGAGAATATATGGGAAACAATATAAAAAGTCATTTCCTATAGGGAAGTCTAGAAGAGCAACTAATTGTCTTGAAATTGTACATATTGACTTATATGGTCCTATGCAAACAAAATCGTTTGGTGGGAGTAGATATTTTTTTCTATTTACAGATGATTTTAGCCGAATGAGTTGGGCTGTTATCTTCAATCCAAGTCAGAAATATTTGAGATCTTCTTGAAGTTCAAAGCACTTGTTGAAAAGCAAAGTGGAAAAGCTATTAAAACTCTATGAACAGATATAGGTATTGAGTTTTTATCTCTTAGATTCAAGCAATTATGTGAGAAGGGAGGCTTGCATAGGGTGTTCACGACTTCATACAAAGTGGAGAAAAATGGCATCGCAGAGCAGAAGAACTATACCGTTGTGGAGATGGCAAGAAGTTTGTTAAAGGACAAAGGATTACCAACTGATTTCTGGGCAGAAGGTGTTGCAACTGCTGTCCATTTGTTGAATTTGTCACTTACAAAGGTTGTTCAAAACATTACACCTTATGAGGCGTGGAGTGGTAGAAAACCTTGGGTAAGCCATTTAAAAGTGCCTGGGTGTATTGCTTATGCATTGATTGATTCGCATAATCGTAAAAAACTTGATGATAATCTGTGAAATGTATTTTTATTGGTTATTGTATTGAATCACAAGCATATAGAATGTATAATCCTATTAGTGCCAAAGTAATTGTAAGAAGGAATGTAATCTTCAATGAAGAAGCAACCTGGTCTTGGATAGAAAATTCAGATAGCATTCAATTCGAAGCTCCAACTGAAAGCGAAGCTCCACAAATTGAAGTGCAGTAGCCTTCCTTGAGTTCATCTCCATCAGCTTCTTCAAGTTCATCTCCTTCAAGTTCAACGAATAGAAGTACATCATTAGTTGAAACTCCTCCAAGAAAATTCAGATCATTACAAGAGATTTATGAGGCAACACAAGCATTATTTGTAGCTGACCCAACAAAATTTGAAGAAGCAATGAACAATGTAGAATGGGAAAAATGCCATGAAAGAAGAAATTACAGCAATCCAGAAAAATGAGACATGGGAATTGGTGAAGCTCCCTCAAGGCAAGAATGTTATTGGAGTAAAATAGGTCTACATAACAAAGTATCTTGCATATGGCAGCTTATAAAAGTATAAAGAAAGACTTGTAGTGAATGGATATTTACAGAAACAAGGTGCTGATTATGGAGATATTTTCTCTCCCATCACATGATTTGAAACAGTAAGAATTCTCTTAGCCTTGGTTACTCAAGTAAATTGGTCTATCTATCAATTTGATGTAAAGTCTGCTTTCTTAAATGGTGAATTAAAGGAAGAGGTGTATGTTTCACAACCAAAAGGGTTCATTGTTGTGGGCAAAGAAAAGTATGTGTATAGATTGAGAAAAGCTCTTTATGAGTTGAAGCAAACTCCCTGGGCATAGTACAACAAATTAGATTCATATTTCTATGAGAATGGATTTGAAAGAAGTAAGAGTGAACCCAACCTTTACTTGATGAGACAAGGTAAAAATGATTTTCTCATTGTAAGCCTTTATATTGATGACGTGATTTATATGAGTTCATTTTCTTCACTTATCAATGAATTCAAAGTTTACATGAAGAAAAAGTTTGAAATGTCAGATTTAGGTATGTTGCACTATTTTCTTGGATTAGAGGTGAAGCAAGTTGAAGATGGAATCTTTGTTTCACAAAGAAAGTATGTTGTCAATTTGCTTAAAAGGTTCAATATGTCAAATTGTAAGACTACAGTCACACCAATGAATTCAAATGAGAAGTTGCAGGTTGATGATGATATAGAACTAGCAGATTCAAAATATTTCAGAAGCTTGGTTGGAGGGTTAATTTATTTAACTTATACACAACCTGATATCGCTTTTGCAGTTGGAATTATTTCCAGATTTATGCATTATCCTTCAAAACATCACTTTGGAGCTGCAAAAAGGGTGTTGTGATATAAAGCAGGAACGGTTGATTTTGGACTGTGGTATGGTCATATTTCAGAGTTTAAATTGACTGGCTATAGTGACACCGACTGGGCTGGATGTTTGGAAGATAGAAGGAGCACATCTGGTTATATTTTTAATCTTGGAATAGCTGCTATATGCCGGAGCTCAAAGAAGCAATCAACAATAGCTTTATCAACATTAGAACTTGAATATACAGTAGCAACTACATCAGCATGTCAAGCATTTGGTTAAGGCGAATTCTTGAAGACATCAATCAAGAGCAAAAAGAAGCCACTAAGATTTATTGTGACAACAAAGTAGCAATTGCAATGGCAAAAAATCTAGTCCATTATGGAAGGACAAACATATTGATATTAGAGTTCATTTTATTAGAGATCTTGCATCAAATAAATCAATCATCTTGATATACTGTAGTACAAATGAGCAGGTAGCTGATATCTTAACAAAAGCTCTTCCTCGAGACAAGCATGTTTACTTCAGGTCGTTGCTTAGTGTTTGCAACTTTAAATCAAGGGGGGAGTGTTAGAGATGTGATTCAAAATTTACAGCAACTTGACTAAGTTGGGAGTGGTTAGTTAGTTTCCTATTTTTTTGCTCTCTGGATTTGATTAGTGCTTATGTTAGTGCCTAAGATTTCTCCTTTTATTAAGTTAATTAGTTGCTTTGTAGTGCCTATTTAAAACAGGTTTGTTCAGTTTATTATGTAGTTGTAGACACCCAAGCTTCAGTACAAAATACTTGTTGATTTCTACAGTTTTATCATATCTCCCTGTTGTATTTTTGCTTTGTATTTTTCTCTGTTTTTGCTGTCTTTCCCAACATCTTGCCACTGTTGGTCCAAGTGAAGCTGGAAAATCTGCTCTTCTGGACGTTTTAGTAGCTAGAACTTCACCAACCAGTCATGCTATACGTTTAAGCCTCCTTCGTGACCCTACAGTCCTGCTTCTCGATGAACCCACCTTCGAGTCTCGATAGTAAATCAGCTCTTAATGTGACGTAGACCCTCAAGTCTATTGGTACTTCTTGTCAACGAACTGTGGTTTTGTCCATTCACCAACCCAGCTTCAAGATCCTTTCAACTATTGATTCAATAATTTTGCTATCCAAAGGAACTGTGATTCACCAAGGCAGTCTCTCTTCACTGCGATCTTCTCTGCTTTATAATGGTTTCACCGTTTCCTCTATAACTCAGTCCACTTGAATACGCCATGGAAATTCTTAACCAGTTACAGGAGAAACAAGTTAACTGCACCACCGAGTCTTTCCACAATGGACAGTATAACATCTCCAATATAAAACAAAGTAAGAACTACGAGGTATAGGAGCTCGAGACTTGAAGAGATCATTGTACTCTATAACAAATTCTGGAAGATCATTTACAAAACAAGTACTGGCTTTTTAATTTCACAGGATCGAATGCCCAAGGATTGGCTTTTCATGCATTTTTTTCCCATGTACAAATATGCTCTTGACGCTCTTCTCATTAACGAATACTCCGGCCTTGAAACCAAGTGTTTGATATGGTATGAAGAGACCAAAACGTGCATGGTGACTGGAGGCGATGTGTTGCAAAAAAGAGGACTTAATGAGAGGCAGAGATGGACAAACATGTATGTTTTGATTGGTGAGACATGGAAGTGCAGTATTTAGTTAGTAGAGTAATGGATGTCGACATTGAAGCTCCCACAACCGCTTCGAACTTAGCTCCTGCCGACACCGACATCAACTGGGCCAAGTTTCTACACAATCCATTTCCGATCATCAGTAGTCTAGTGTTGCTTGCATGGAAAGACGTGTGTGTGTGTGTATTGTTTTGTGATGTAGGTTGGACAAGACGAGGTTTCACGTCATCGGAGCTCTTCTCTTCACTGCTCACCAAGCGTTCCTTCATCCAACTGCGCTTCTCAAGACGAGGATGCAAGTCATTCTGGACTCTCCGTCTCTCCCACATGTCATGGATCGATGTATTCAAGCACATGTTGAGGAACGACGGTGTTGGATGTGGTATGTATGGATATTAAATTTTCTGTAGCTTCTTCTTGGCTGTGGTGTCTGAAATGGGAGAAGATTTGATATAGGAGATTGATGAGGCTGTTAGTCTCCATGTTTGGAGTGATGATAGTGATCGTATTGGTGGTGAAGTTGGGATTTGGTCTTCCAAGGAAGAGAAGAAGGAGAAGAAGAAAATACAACGAAGAAACAAGTTGGATTTTATTTTTTTAAGTGGGCCCCATAATGTTGTGGTAACGTGGGCTCATAAAATAAATAAAAAATATTAAAATTTGTTAGATGAGCACTCTTATCATCGAAATTAACCTTTTTGCACCATTACGAGAGAGAGAGAAGTGCCTTCGCATTTTTTAATTCGAAATAGTTGTGAAGAGGAAATGTTCCTTTTTTAAAGTACTATCAGGAATAGATCTAGTGGAGACGAGGTAGTAGGTGGCGCCTGTAGCTTAGAAGATTAGAGCACATGGCTACAAATCACGGTGTTGGGGGTTTGAATCCTCCTCGCCCACAACTGGCCAAAAAAGGTCCTTGGTTGAGACAAGCCATGAATATATAAAAGTAGTCCTATATTTTTTATTTATTTATAGTGAAAAGAGTTCAGAAGAGGTAATTATTCATGTGACTGGAAAATTGGCAAAAACGAGATTTTGTAATGAAAAAGGACATCCCATCATAGATGCTATTAAGGTTGACTTGTATATTCTTAATAGAGTACTGAAGAAAAATCAGTATCTAAAACATCTTTTGAGTTATGGAAAGGATGAAAATCAAGTTTCACTCCTCTTTGGGTTTGAGATTGCCCTATTAATATACATTTGTATAATTCTAATGAAAATAAGCTAAATTTGTATTCTACTCATCATTGTTTTGTAAGTTATCAAGACTATTTTAAAGGCTACAAATTTTACTTTATAGGAGGATTCATAATTGTGAAATCATAAATAACTAAGTTTTTGGAATATGATGTTTGTGATGAAGTTGTTACTTCTTATATTTAAGATGATATCATAATTAACACTACTGTAATTTCATATCTTTCACCCATCCAGTTAGGGTTAATAGAATTTATACCTAATTCCAATCTAGTATATAATCAATAATTAATTCAAACACAAAATATGGTGTAGCACGCTAATACCTCCTAGGAGGGTACGGGGCGCCACGCAAACAACATAACATACTGAATATAAAACATTTCGCACATGCATTTCCAGAATCTCAAACAAACATACGTTATAAATCATAATTTCAGAAACCAATCTGAATTAAGGTTATTACAAACCTTCAAACAAATATCCGAAGTCATACTCATCATATACATGTCCAAAAACAAACTCAAGAATACATTTGAGTAAAACAAAACTCAGACTCCTTTGGCCATTGTGGTTGACTTGTCCCAATCCTTACGTCCGTCTCTCTAAACCTACACGAGGCGAATCCACCATGCTAAGCATATAGCTTAGTGATTAAAAACTATTCTACAAAAAAACTGACAACTCATCACACTAAATCATGTAACAGTCTCAACAAGCATTCAAAGATTTCTTTAACAATAAGTCAAACAAAAATCATTTCAGAACAGAGTTTTATAAATAGCCGAACTACATAACATAAGAGGGTATAAACTCTTTAGAATCAGAACATAATTTAGTTTATGAAAAAATCAAACAGATATCAGAGTGCAAACTAGGTGACTGCTAAATCCATTTATAGAAGCGGGTAGCGGGACCTACAAAGAAGAGACCGAGTCTCGACAACGAAGTGTCACAGAAGAGAAGACACCGAAGTGTCAATAAAAGAAGACACCGAAGTGTCGATAATAGAAGATACTGAAGTGTCACAGAAGCAGCTGCAGACCCTTCTAGGCATGCATATTTACCCACAATTAGGACTTAACAGAATCAAAACAGAAATGTCTAAAATTCAATTCACATATCAATAAGACAGCTTTACAAATCATTCAATGGATCAGAATCAGTAGCAACAAAATAGTCAAATCAAAACTATCAAAATTGACCATCTAAATTACTTACAAAAGCTCCTTATTGCTTTATTGCCTCGAAGTCTCGGTAATATCTGGAATTGGTTGCTCTAAGGGTTCCTCTAAAACATTCAATACAAATATATATTACTATTATGCACAAATATGAATTCAATTATGCACACTCATGTATACTGAATATGTATGATGTATGTTCATGTCAAAAAATCCGAGTTTCTTATCCTTAATCTTATCATATTATCGATCATGTGAAATCATACTCAATCCCTCAATCTAGATTTCTTTCACAATTCACCTTCGGGTCTACTTTACTCAATTATTCTCATTAAGAAGGTGAGGTAATTAGGTAATAATTCCTTCTAGAAAGTTTTCCCTCTTTGTCTTAGGTTTCCAATGATACCAAGTTCATCTAATTTGGTTTAGTATATTGAAAGATATGCTCAAAAGATTTTGGACTGTTCTTAAGCTTCAACAGAATTCTTATCTTAACTTCCAATCAGATTATGAAATTCATAGAGGCAGAATTAGAATTTAATCTCTTCAGAAAATTTGTAGCCTTATGTCTCTAGTTTACTCCAAATTAAAATTTTGGATGTCTAGAGAAGAAGTTATGGTCGAAAGAAGCAAGATTGCTTAGTTTGCAAAAAGGCTTTCAGGTGTGACAAATAAAGACAAAAATGTTAGACGATGGTAAACACACTCAATTAGACCCATCCCACATTCATCAATCAATCTCTCCCGAATGATTTCATATGGATATAACTATTGATGGAGATGAAGATCAATGTTTTAAGAGTCTAATGGTTCAAGTCCCATGTCAATTGGAGGTCGGACGAAGGAGATATAGCCAAAAGAGTGAAAGATGTTGCATCAGCCCTCAATCTTCAAAGTTGCGATCGTCTGAAGATGATAGCGGGGTCGATGTGGCAATCGTTTGAAGATGATAGCGGGGTGCGGTCGTCTGAACTCGCGATCGTCTGCGTCTGTAATCGTCTGAAGATGATAGGGGGATTGACTTTGTCATCGTCTGAAGATGATACCAGGGTTGTTTGTGATCATCTGGAGACGATAGTAGGGTTGGTCTGAACACTAGTGGGGTTTTTCTGGACGATCCTTCTCACCATAGACCATCATCTTACAGCCATTTTCCAACTTTAAATTCCATCTCTACATAAATCAAATTCAAGTTTACACTTCAAAAGTCACAAATGCAAAACTCCAACTATTCTTCCTCTCTCTACTGTAAATTTTCAAAAGCTCAATCTCACATCAATTAAGTCAAATAACTTTTAAACAATTCTTCCAACTCATTTTTAGCTCTAACTCAGCACAAGTGAATCAAAATCTAAGATTCATATCTAATTCAAAAACTGACAAAAACATGCACGTTTCCATTGTTCTGCACTTTTCTATCTACCATCTGATGCATTTTTCCTTTCTCATAGATTTCTGCATCATTTTCATTTTACTCAAATTATCACAAGTATTTCAGTCTAACACATGCATTATCAAAATACTATTAAAACATCATCAGAATCACTTACTTGGTTCAACTCGAATTCCAGCAATGAAGTTTTCGGTGGATGAACAAAACCAAGGATAAACAGAATAAACACTCTCTATATAAACTAAAATTCTTACTTTGATGTAAGATTCAAATGCCAAATTCACAGCAGATACAACTTGGTGTTTTCGGTGTTGAACCTAATCGAATGAAGAACAACACCAACTACAGATGTGGTTTTGCTTAACCTACATGGCTATTTTGCATGTCTTACACGTTTCACTATTCAACACTGCCATATGACGCTCAAACAATTATACCACTTATCACAATTTAATCACATTTAATAACTCAATTATGCAAAGCATACTATGCATTAAAATTCCTTAATATTCTAGCCCCTAATATGGGGCGTTACATATGGTTTCTATGGAACATGATCAAATTAAACAAATTTAGTTAAGATAATCTACTAGGGTAAGGAGACCTATCGTATCAATTGACTATATATTTTATATGGGTGAGAATGACTGTGATATTGGATATATTGTTGATCTAATTACTTTCTCAAATGTTCCTTTTAGTTTTCATAAAGATTTGTGGCGGGATGCAATTGGGATAAAATATAGTCCATGAAGCATAATTAGATATGAAAATTTGTCGGCTTACCTTAAAATTATAAACATATTGGTTTTAAATGGGTTTATAAGACTAAAAAGACTCTTATCGTAAAATTAAGTGATATCTAAGTTGATTTCCAAAGGTTTAACTCACAAAGAAGTAATGTCACTTTCTTTCATATATCTTCTAAAGATGCATTTATAGTGTTTATAGTAATAATAGTCATTATGATATATAACTACATCAAATAGACATGAAAACCGCTTTTAGGAATGGCTACCTTTATGTAGAAGTCTATATAGTTCAACTTAAAGGATTTCAAGACGATGACAAGAGTCATATAGTTTGTAAATTGAGAAAATAAGACAAATTGAAATAAGCTTGCCATTAGTGGTACCTGAAGTTTATTGAGGTAATTATCTCATTTGTCTTTGTGAAAAATAAAATTGAGAAATGTTTGTATTACAAGTTTAGGGGGAGCATGACCATTTTTTCTACTTTTGTATGTAGATTATACAATAAAATGAGTTAGCTTAACATTTTGATATAAAAGGATCTTTATGAGCATCTTTTATCCTTCGTATTCATTCATAAATCTTAAAATTTCTTAGATCTCACTCTGAGAGCATATATTGAGTATGTGTTGCAAATATTTAATATAAAAAATTGTAAACCTTATGTAGTATTGATCTCTTAAGGAGAGAGATTGTCTTTGATACAGTTTCCAAATAATGAAATAGAAAAAGAGACACTGATGAATATTCGTTATTCTAGTGTAGTTAGCAGTCTAATGTATGCTCAAGTCTGCATTAGACTAGATATTGCATTTATTGTTAGACTAATAGGAATATATTTATCTAACCTAAGAATATTCCACTAGAATACAATTAAACAAGTTTTGGAATATCTTCAGGAAATTAAAAATTATATGTAACATTTAAAAAGGATAGGAAATTATATTTGATTAAGTATATAAATTTTTTGAATTTATAATGTGGTCAGATATAGGAAGTCCACATCAAGTTATATCTTTATAATAGCATACTATGCCATTTCATAAAAAAAAGTGTCAAGTAGACACTTATAACATCTTTGACTATGCATATAAAGTTTGCTGCATATTGGGGGGTTGCTTTACAGAAAAGTTACTTAAGAAATTTGATTTATGAACTATTTATGGTTGATTCTATAGCTAGACCTATTCAGTTATACTGCGATAATCTTTTTGTACTATTGTTCAGTAACAACAATAAGAATATCACCAAGTCAAAGCTTTTGAAGGTTAGATATTTGACCACAAATGAACATTTATAGAAAGGTAATATTAAAATGAGGCATATTTTAAGTGAGTCTATATTAGTTGATCCTCTAGTTAAAGAATTTTGTGCAGCTATTTTTGGTAAAGATATTGAAGATCATGTTTTTATTCTTAGTCATACAAATTATTTTAAATTGCCATAATACAATTAAAAGTCTTAAGATGTGTATCAAATTTAATCATATTACAGGTCACTAGGCATATATACGATTTGACCTTAATATTATGTTTTCTAACATACTCAGATAACTTATGATATCTGTTGGATCTCGCTTGTTTCTGAAGTCCAACGCTTGAGTCATAAAAAGTGATCTTCATTACAACTCCTTATTTCTGGATTTCCAACATCCTTCAGACTCATGAAACATGCATGTATTATCTTATAGGTTTATTTCATCTGACCCTCATTAGCCATCATCAGTTCATCTTCATTCTCATAACATCCCAAAAATTTCCTCATAATTTGTTCAATGGCGTGCCCGTAAAAATTAATCACCATAATCAAACTCACTTCTCCTAATTCAGAACAGACTTTGGGAAATTTCAAACCAGAATTTCAATTTGACTTCTTTAAAGAAATTGTAGCTCTAAGTCTCTAGTTTGTTTTGAAGCAAGAACCATCTTAATCGAAGATTTATAGGTCAAGATATGCTTAAAAAGCCAAAGTGTGTTCAGTAACATAATCAATTCATGCTCTTCCATCGATTCCCTCAATTCCTTTCCATAAATCTTTTTCAATTGAACCCTATAGGCTACCAATTTTTATGGAGAGATATAAAAATGTCTTGTAAATCTATTTCTTCAAGAATCAAATCATTTGGAGGTAGAATGATGAAGTTATGGCCAAAAGAATCCAACATGTTTATACCCTCAATCATATTGTACCTAAATTGGAGCAATTGCCATAACTTTCAATATCTATGTTGAATTGAGTTCATTCTTAAACTTTTTGAAAGAAGAATTCTAGATCAACAACTTTTATGAAGACCACAAAGCGAGGTTTTGCCATTTAGAGGGTCAAAAACACAAATTACCGTGAGTGTACAGGGTATGCCTGTAAAATGGACATACATGTCTGCCTAACGGACATACACGCGGTTAGGGGCAATTTTTGACCCGAGAAGGTCCGTTTAAACAGACATTGACAATGCTGGGGGTCATTTTTGATCCGTGAAGGTCCATTTAACGGACCTAAAGTCCGTTTAATGTGTAGTGTTTCCTTACCGTAGAGTACCCACCGAAACGCCCGCAGGTCATTCCGGTACATATCTTACGATAAGAGAAAACTACGGACAAACGTCGTTATATTCCACATGGCATCGTAATAATAAACATCAATATAAAATTTCAACTTTTTAAAACCAGAACTTTTTCCATCTTATTTCATAAAAAACAGTAATTTATACAACTGTCAGTTTTATCTGTCTGTACATTCCTCTGAAAATTTAACACAACTACTATATACAACAAAGACAAAACATCAGCCCTATCTAGGTCATCCAAAAAGAGTCTCAGCTGACCGACCTGTGAGCCATAACCTCTCTCGCCAATATGATCTACACGGCTTGAACAGTCCCTCTGGCGCTAGTGGTCTACTCCTGATCCTGAAAAATAAGTTGCAATTTTGGATGAGTTTACGAACTCAGTGAGGAACCATCATCGATGGTTCGCCCAATTCATGTAGTACTCAAGAAAAGCACAAACTATTACACAATAACACATTCAGAAGTACCACATGATTGTATACAAGCAAATCACAAACGTATAAGGCATTCTTGCCTTTCACCCATTCACAATATTCAATCAGATATGTATGCAATGCATATGTGACACTTTTCCATTTTATTTCGGTGTTGTGACCAAGCGCTTGAACTATCCCTAAAAGGGCACATTAATCGGTGAGCTTGTGGCTCTGAATCAGTGTGGGCTCGAGGCCCAATACGGTGAGCTTTTAGCTCTCGGTGGCTGCTCCGGTCACAACTGTCATTATCT
>JANKOE010000009.1:11029714-11044866 GCA_026284465.1 Erythroxylum citrifolium | reverse complement strand
TTGATTTGCATACATTTAAGTTGTTATTTGAACTAAGAAGTATAAGATTCAAAGGATAATCTAGCTTTACTTCATGATAGTTATAAGCTAAAGCAAAGAAGAGGAGAGCATCATTGGCACAATCATCACAAGAACAAGTTTTTCAACTAAATGGAAATGAGAGAAGCAATATGATGCATACTTAACCACATCAAATATGATTACATAAACATTAATATAACTTTTAGATGGATGTATTCTTGGCAAAACTTTATGATAGATTGACATAATACCTGTACATTATTAACATAACAATTGGCTACAAGTAAATATGTGCAAATTTTGTATTTGATTTTCAATCCATATATATATATTAGATATATATATATTTTTGTATATAAATTCTAATCTATATATTTGCTCTTCAACATATTACTAATATTACAATTTCCATATGCAAATGATAAGGGATTCCTTGACATAATCATTATAATATATAGTTCAAGTGTATTGTTAACCAAAACATAATCATTATAATATATAGTTCAAGTGCATTGTTGAGCAAGTTTTATATCTAATAAAACTCTCAATACCCGCAAGTATATGGATCATATCTTATAGTATCGAAAGGTATCATTTCTACAAGGTTATACAAAAACCAATTCGAACCTAACTTTGTCTAAGGTAACAAGAAATTGATTTTTTTTATAAAAGTAAATAACAAAAATTGATCAAAGATGAATACTTAGGACTTATTCTTTCTTTATTTTGTGTCTTTAACTAGTATTGATCCTAGATTTCCTATGGTATTAATTATTCTCTCTCAAAAACTAATCAATTACTCTCTCTCTCAAGAACTATTCAATTCACAAAACTTTTTCTAACGTTTTCAATTAGAACTAAAGTTATCTATTGCATAATTAATTTCTCACACAAGATCTCTCTTTGAATGATTGTTAATTTGATAATTGTGGGACTATTAGGCTACCAACTCTCGTTAAACAATCTAATCCTCGCTCTCTAGATTTATTGTCAAGTATTAGTATGCATAATTATTACAAATATCAAAATATGTATTGAATCGATAATAATCAAAGATATAAAATAATTCTAGAATAAACCCTAATATAAAATTTAGAAACTCACGAACATGTTACACATTTAGAATTCAAATTACAGATCAAGATTGATGAAATAACTATAGGAAAAGAAGAAAAACTCTATTTAGGTTTTGATCTAGAAAGCCAGAATTCCTAGACCTTCTTTTTGATCTTCCACGTTTGATCCACTTTGGTGTGTTGGTTGTTGTGTTTTTTAGTGTGTTTAACATTGTTAAACAATGTATTAGGGTATTGAGGTGTAACTAGGGTTTTCTCACTTTAATTGGCTCCAAAAATGCTCCCAAACCTTAAAACAGATGAAAAGACTCGCGTATGGGAAGTGTCAGTCACTAACATGACTCCCCCACAATCGTGATTTTGGGAAATTTCTCTCTGTCATGATCATGCCATGGGAATCATGGTGGTGACCCTACCCATGCAACCCCATACACATCCATCATCCTTGTTCTTAAATTATCTTATTTCTAGTACTAACAAACAAATCAAATGCCTCAAGAAACATAAAATTAAGATTGAAATCATGCTCTAAACCACACAAACACTTATCATATAAACAAATACTCGCATTAACACAATTCTAAGCCTATACAATAATAATAATCTAATAAACACCTAAAAACACACTAAAACACTTATCAAAACATGATATAAATTATACCTATCATGTACAATCATTTAATTTAATATATGTTTGGGGGAACATTCACTACTAAAGTCACTGAATGGGTTAGTTTAAAATTTGACATTGTAATTGAATACCATTTCCCACAACATAGTTAAAATTAACAACTTCCATCAACACAACAAATCTTATTATAATATTCATTAACATAAACTTTAACTCTTTTTTTCTCTTTTGCCGACAAATTAATATTTTATTTTATGAGCTTTATTTTCTCCTTAATCTTCTTGATTATGCTTGTTTTAACATTACTTGTTTTAATAATGCTTGTTTCAACCCCTTTCTTCAGCATAGATACTTATTTCCTTAATTTAAGAATAACTTTAATAACCCCTCGATAAATTTGTCATCATACCATTTGAAAACATCTCCTAACCTAATTTTTTTATTTTATTATTTAAACATTGCATACAACATTTTTAAAATGATTAAAAATAAAACTTACTCTATTATTGTAGTATCCATATAATCTCCTCATATGACTATGATCACTCCAAGAAATTCTCAGTAAGGAATTTAAACTACAATAGAAAAATACACTTTGAGTTTTAAAAGTTAATATTGTATTAGTTACTGGTAGGAATACTATAACTTTAGGAGCTATCACTAGAATTACAACACAAATGGCACATATAACATTGTATATAATGATAAAAAATTAAAATGATGGAAAGTCTGTCAAAGTTTATCAAATTTAAACTCTAACTTGATATTAAGCTCAAAGTATATTAAATGATGAAGATGGTAATACAATGCATCTTGAATTGCATGTCACTTATACTGACATATGCAATTCAAGATGCATTGCATTATGGACTTAGCTTCATATCATATGCATAATACAAAGTGCATTGCATTATGAACATTTTCATATCTGTAATGCGTGTCATATAAAGTAAATTCAATCAAATCTGTATAAATATCAACTAACACAAGCTTTTTGTAAAGCTTTTCATAGAAGATAATAACGTTGACCTTATACAACTATTCTCATAGCTTTTGTTGCCACATCAAATTCATTAATATTGACATAAATACTCTCATTTTTTATGATTAGATAAAAAAATAAGTATAATAAAAAAATTTATTTTTATTTTATTCAGTTGTTTCATTATTATTATTTAACAAAACGATGGTTAATGGCTTAACTGGTATACACTCCTCACTTAAATCTCTGTCTTACAAGCGGTCTTGAGTTCAAGTTATGCCAGAGGAGAGGAAATGAGATATTTTCCTAATTGATGATCTTCTAGCCCCTTGGATAAACGTTCCTTGATCGGATGAATTACGGACGTCTCACTTCCAACGGCAGAGTGGGAGTTGAAGGTACTAGGGAATCCGAGAGTTGCTGGGAACTCGATGTAGAGCAGAGTGAACAGTGATCAATCAACAATCGACTAATCAAGTATGTGACGGCTACTTGTGCGCAGAAGTGTGCAGGCTACATAGGAACCTAAGGGATCTTGAGGTTCTAGATTTATCTCCTCTAAAACTCTTGAGATGAGATCTTAGGATTTAGAATTAGTCAGACTAAACTGGATACCTAATGTAAAAAAATAAAAACGACTATAAGCAGCATGATCCCACCTCCCAATATAAAATATAATACATATAAGCTCCCGTGGGTTGCTTCTTAGTATTAACTGGAACAGCCTGATAAAGGTGCAATCTTTGTTTCCCAGCAAGTCAACAAGCGGCGAACTTGGCATGGGTGGTGATCGTGCAATGCCTTCGAGCTTATGTGTTGGTATGTCTCTCTCTCACTCGCTTTTTGTGTTCTTTTTTTCTGGGTTTGAGTAATGATGGACCACTGGGACGGTGTTTAAGTGCAGATGAAGAATCCGTCGACGATAGAGAACTTTCAGAACTATCGTTTTCGCTTGATCCAACTTTTAATCGCAGGTGTCGATGGCTAATCCTTTGTTCTCTTTCTGTTTTCTCTTTATTTAGCTTTAAATGTTTGTGCGTTCCTAATAACTCTCTTTTCTTTTTGGGTTGTGATTTGTGAGCCAGGAGAACAAAATGGACTTGGATTTAGAATCGTAGGCTGCTAACTATTTAGTGTCCAAGTTGAGTGATAACCATTTGGATTGATTGCCCTTGTTTCAAGTGCTTTTGTAATACAAAGTTTAATCCCTTTTTTTATCGGTTACATGGGACCCTAATGGCCAAGTTCTTAATACCCTTTCCCCCCTACTATCCACTCAAAACCGAGGCCTTGCAGTTGGTTGGAAGTACCAAAACCATCAACCTACAAGTATAGCTGGTTAACTTTAACTTTTTTGGCCTTTTTTTTTTGGTTTCTTGATGAACTAAACGATATATTCTTGAATTGTGTGGTATGGCAGAGAGTCAAAGCCCGATTCTTGTTCCATCATGGACGATGCAATTGAGGAAGTGAATGAGACACCCAATAGGGAGCATAAACTGGTGCCTGAAGAACTAGAACCTCGTATTCCACCAAATCTTTTGGAAATTCAAGCTAATAAAAAGAGAAGATTCAATGCTTACCGAGACGTTTTAAAGACTTATGATCACTTACTTCAAGGAAGCCAAAGCTTGAAGAAAGCTAAATGCAAAATTTTGAGGTATTCAAATCAATTTTAGGTTTAACCCATTTGTTTTGGAGGTAGCGTTACTACAATGTACTAAAAGAACATTTGGTTAGTAGATGTATTGCGATTGCTGTACATATATGCATCATTCTTCACAACCATACGATACATCAAAGCTAATAGTGCAACATTCTTGTTAGGCCTAAGATGTACCGATGCTTTCAATTATGCATCCATTGATTATAACATAAATCTCCCTATTGGGATAGATCTCAATTCATTTTGTTTTAGAGTGCTAATATAATTATATTTTTTTCATTCCTGTCAAAAAACTGTGTTCAACCTTGTTTTGCAATTACTTAATAAAGTAATACAAGAGAGAGAGAGAAGGAGACAATTTTGTCAATTTTGCTTCATTGTTGTTAACAATAATCACTAATATTATGTTAACTCTCTTATTTAGGTACATGGCATCCATTGAAAAGGAAATTAATAATAGAAATTGACAAACCCTTAATTGATGTGATAGGTAGCTTATTTAGGTCTCAAGACATTCATTGAAAAGGAAATAAACATTAGAAGTGATAAACCCTTGACTAATGTTAAGTATCTCCCTATTTTTGTGGTTCCCATGGATGTGAATGATTTTAAGTTGGGTTCAAATGCAATGCTGCTATGAATCCATGATATAGAGTTGGACATTAAGACATATTTGGAATAATAATTGTCAACTTAAAAAGACTTTTGTCTTAGAAATCATGGATTCTAAGTTTCATCTTCCTAGAATGTCCTTCCCAACTAAGTAAGAGATAGATGATATTTATCTGAAGACTTAAATTTGGTGTTAAATCAAAACCTAGTATTCTAAGTATCATTTTCCTAGAACGTCTTTCCCAACTAAGCAAGAGATATATGATATTTATCTAAGACTTAAATTTGGTGTTAAATCAAAACCTGGTATTATGAGTAAGACATGTGATATTAATTTAAGGATTATATTTAAAGGATTGTCCTATTTCTTATTGTAAGCTTGTATAACCCTATTTAGCTGATAGTTTGATTACACATTATATACTTCTCCATTTGTTCTCAAGGTCATATTTGATTTGATCACTTGTTCAAAATTTGTGAATATGATAAATTTTGGCTTTGTAGTTATTCTCCTGGAAGATGGGTTGAAAAGGTAGGTGGCTTGAAATTGAGCAACTATGATGTTCCTGACACAACAACACTATTATTGATTGGTCCAAAAGGATCTGGAAAAAGCAGTCTTATCAATACGATTTCAAAATTCTTTGAAGATGGCATCTCTGCTTGTGAAAGAGCACAAGTCTCATGTATGTGTTACTTCATTTGGTTCATTGTTTGTGAAAGAATTGGATACTATGAACTTTCATTAGCCTAACTATGGTTTCCTTTTGACATCACTGCTATAATGCGAAGTGACAATTGTTTCATACAGAAAATTTTTGATTGTGTAGCAACTGGACCTATTTCCTTAAAGAATCTTCACATGATTTTATTTCTTACTTCAGATGATTCATCTACTGGAGATGGGACCTTTTTTCTTCACGAATACATGATCCCTAGGAATTCTTCTTCCTTTTGTCTCTACGATACCCGTAGTTTGTTAGAGAACTCATTAGACAACTATGAAATGCTAAAGAATTGGATTACAAATGGTGTTCGTCATGGGGAACTTATTCTCAGGTTCAAATTTCTAACTTTAGATTAATTTTCTTCTATGGGATGTGGATTTTGTTTTAGAAAATACCTTGTAAAATTTGTGTATCAGGCCATCAGATGATTTTAGTTTGAGGACCAGGTTGAAGCACAAGGCTCGTAAAAGTCGTTATGTGTCCAGCAAGGCTAGGATGGTTAATTTTGTGATATTTGTGGTTAACGGAGTTGAAATTCTAAAATTGATGGAGGGTAGTTGTGATACTTTGGAGGGGTGGAAATTCAAACAGATGACCACAACTTTCAACTGCCCATACTTATCATTCAAAGGTATGTGATTTTATTATTTTTATTTTTATTTTTTGCCTTAGTTGCTTTTAGAAATACCCTTTGAGGTCCATTGATGATGATGATGATGATGATTGTACGAGAAATATAGTTAAATAACATATGAAAGACTCAGATTTTGCCTTCTAAGTCTTTATTAGCCCCCAAAGGGTTTTACAAGATATTGAATTATGAAATTTTCTAATAGAATTCCTACTCCCCTTAAAACTTATTTCCCTAGGAAAGACAGACATTGGAAAGTAGGTGCTGAATTTGCTATAATAGAGGCTTTGGTGGATGTGTATTTCAAGGAACATGTGCTTGATCTATCTTAAGTTGTTATTCCCCACTCTTTTAGTTTTTTCGATGTTCATCAGATAGTTTCTCATAAGATCAGTATAAATACTAAGGAAATAGGCCATATAACAGAAGGGTTAAAATTTTATTTTAAATTGTTTTAAAGGAGCCTTGTCCTCTCCATACGGACTACCTTTTATCAATACAATTCTTTACTTTATTTTTCCATTATTCTCTACATATTTCTTTGCTTCTATCATTTTTGATATCAAAGTAGAAATGATCCAAAAGGGTGAACACTCGCCATTCTACTTCCTAAAATCCTTCCTTACACACATCTACCAATCAACCCAACAATCCAGCCTCTCCCTCCAACCACTTTATAATCTTATAACAACTTGCTACAATCACATCCAAACTTGAAGTTGTAGACTTCTAGCGCTAGAAGTGGCAGTAATGGGTGCCCAACAATTAGATTTTGGAGGGAAGGCTAAGGAAATTCGTATAGACCTTGTGAACCTAGAAGATTGAGTTGGTCTAAGGCTAAAGAAGAAATGCTGATAGCCCTTGGTGGCGTCATAGTCCCAGCCTCCTCACACAAAGATGGAATTTCCCAGATTTGATGACGACAATCCTTAAGGTTGGATCCTTAAAGCAAAAAACTATTTCCGCTATTATCAAACTGCTAATGAATTGAAGGTGGATATTTCGACTATGTATTTAGAGGTGATGCATTAGATTTTTGCATTTGGATTAATAGTGAACGAACTCTTTTGTATTGGGATGAATTTGCAAATGCTTTGTAGGAAAATTACGGATTCGTTGAATTTTAAACCCAAACGAGTTTCTCTATAGCATCCAACAAACAAGATCTATACATGAGTATCAACAGGAATTTGCCAGATGATCTGCTCGAGCATCTAATTGATTGGAACACTGCCTTTTGGGCATGTTTGTATATGAATTTTGAGAGGAACTTCGAGCTGACGTGTGGATTCATAAAACATGAATAGTTAATAGGGCTATGAGTAGAATTTGAGATCAAATTAAAACTAGTTTGTGGGTCAAGAGGAGTAAGTAAACCTTAGTAGTATTCAACCTAGCCCCAACACAACTCCCCATCTAGCTCTACTCTCCCATGACTAGGCAAACATCCAACTTCCATTGTTATCTATTGAAAATCTAGAATATCTTGCTTTATACAGCTGTGGAATATCCAAAATATCTTGTACAACTAGCAATTCCATATATAGCCCATGATCTTTTCTATCTTAGGATATAATCCTTTTCTATTTTAGGATAGAATAATTTACAACTAATATTTGGGGGACAATAGATTTCGTGGGATTGACAGAAGTCAAATTCCATTTGTATAAATAATGTACAACCTAGAACCAAGTGAAATAACAAAACAATTCAGAACAATTCCATGATACGTAGTAATGTTTGCGGTCCATCCAGAATCAAGGCAGTTACTGGCCACAGGTGATTTGTTACCTTTATTGATGACCACACTAGAATCACATGGTTATTCCTAATGAAGGAAAAATCCGAGGTTCAACAGATCTTCTAAAACTTCTACAAGATGGTAGAAACACAATTCCAAACACGGATTCAGGCACTAAAGACAGACAATGGGAGAGAATACTTTGAGGCACAATTGGTTTCTTTCCTAAGCGAAAAAGGGATCCTACATTTGAGTTCCTATCTAGACAACCCACAAAAGAATGGAGTTGCTGAAAGGAAAAACATACACCTATTAGAAATGGCTCGATCCTTAATGATGACCATGAACGTGCCAAAACTATTTTGGGGAGAAGCAATGATGGCTGCCATCTTCCTTATCAATTGAATGCCATCTCGGGTACTTCAATTTCAGACCCCACATGACAAACTCCTTGAGTTATACCCTCACTTTAAAATCCTCACAGATATACCTCTAAAGATCTTTGGTTGCACCTCATTTGTCCATATTTCTCCTCACCTACGCAGCAAACTTGACCCTCGAGCCACCAAGTGCATTTTCCTTGGATATTCCTTTACACAAAAGGGGTATCAATGCTATTCAACGATCGCCAAAAAATTCTATTCCTCCATAGATGTCACATTTTTTGAAAATCAAAGCTATTGCTTGGATATTCAGGGGGAGAATCCAATACCAAAGGAATGGGATAAAGATCTTGTAATTATTTCTTCACCATCTCCAATCTCACTCGGACCTTTACCACACCTTTACCAGTGTCTAATACTACCATAGAACCCAATCTTTCTTATACAACTACCATAGAGAAAGAGCTACATGTTTAGAGACCCACGCACACATTCTATAAGGCCATGACTCTGAACTGAATATTGAAACTCTGGATTATAACATAGGTATGCACTTGAATTCCCCTATTGTACATACTGATGATCTTCCTATTGCTTTAAGGAAGGATACTCAATGTTGCACACAACACCTAGTCAGTCAATATGTTTCAGCAAAGGGCCTAGCCCCACACTATAGGACATTTCTAGCCACTCTTAATGATACCCAAATTCCAAGAGATGTTTATAAGGCCCTTGCAAAACCAAAATGGAAGAGTGTTGTCCTTGATGAGTTGCACGCATTGGAGGAAAATTCAACGTGGGAATTGACACCTCCCTGTAGGAAAAAGAATAGTTGGATGTAAATGGGTGTTTTCAGTAAAGCATAATTCAAATGGAAGTATAAGCAGATTTAAAGCACAACTTGTGGCCAAAGGATTCACACAATCCTATGGTGTTGACTATGAGGAGACATTTGCTCCAGTTACAAAACTTAGTTCATTCAGAGTCTTGCTATCTCTTTCAACAAACCTAGAGTGGCCGGCCTCTCTACCAACTTAATGTAAAAAAGTGCCTTCCTTAACTGAGATCTTGAGGAGGAAGTGTTTATGGATATTCCATCGGGACTAGAGACAGAGGAAAATTTCAGATAGGTATGCAGACTTAAGAAGTCTTTATACGGACCTAAACAATCTCCGCGTGCATGGTTTGAGAGATTTACCTGAGTTGTTAAGAGTCACGAATTTATGCAATGTTAGACAGATCATACTATGTTCATCAAAAGAAACCCCAAAGGTAAGAGAGCCATACTAATAGTTTATGTTGATGACATTGTCTTGACGGGTAATCACTTAGATGAGATTGTTGGAATTAAAGTTCTTGGCAAGGTAGTTTGAAATCAAGTTGATGACATTGTCTTGACGGCTGGAATTAAAGTAGTTCTTGGCAAGGTAGTTTGAAATCAAGGACTTGTGTCAACTTAGATATTTCCTAGGCATGGAAGTTGCTCGTTCAAAACAAGGAATTTCTATCTCTTAGAGAAAATATACCTTAGACCTCTTACGAGAAATAGGAATGTAAGCCTACTGACACACCTTTTGATATGGCCAGTAAAGTAGAATTGGAGGAAGATAGTCCTTTGACAAACAAAGGAAGATACCAAGGACTAATGGGTAAGTTAATTTGCCTAGCTCATACATGCCCTAATATTAGCTTTACAGTTGGACTTGTCAGTAGATCTATGAATAAGCCAACTGAGAGACATCTAGACGTTTTTCTACGTATCCTACATCTCAAGAAGAGTCTAGGACGTGGATTGTTCTTCAAGAAGACAACTAACCGAGGGTTAGAGGCAATGATAGATGCTAACTGGGCTAGATCTTTGGAAGATCGAAGGTCTACTATTGGTTATTGCACATTCCTATGGGGAAATCTAATCACATGGCGCAGCAAAAAGCAATAGGTAGTAGCAAGAAGCAATGCAGAGGCTGAGTTCAGGGCAATGTGCCATGGTATATGCGAGGGAATATGGCTGGAATTAATGGTAAAAGAACTGGGGGTCAACATGGAAGCACCTATTGTTTTGTATTGTGATAACAAGGCAACAATCAATATGGGAAAAAATCCTGTTCATCATGATCGAACTAAGCATGTGGAGATCGATCGTCATTTCATCAAGGAGAAGCTAGAGGAAGGAAGATTCAAGCTTAGGTATATATCCTCGAGTCAGCAGACTGCAGATAGTCTCACTAAAGCTCTACCTAAATTAAGCTTTGAGAGTTCGAAGTCCAAGCTGGGCATGATTGACATACATAGCCCAGTTTGAGGGGGAGTGTGAAAATATGAGCAAGATTAGTGGGATTGTTATCCCACGATTTTAGGAATGAGCAAGATCTGTGAAAGTCCATAATTTAAGGAATTAGTCAAATTAGAATAAAAGCTGTGATTGATTCACGGCCAGCTGTTAAGATTGTTTCCTTGATTTAGGTAATCTGTTTTAATTTTGTGATTAGGGCTGCTGTTTATTTAGGTTATATATATGCCTTTGCTGGTTGTAGTTGTAAGTTAAGAAGTTATGGAATAAACCAGAAAGCATTCCAAATTCTTCAAGTCTTTATGAGTCTTGTTTGTCAGCAACAAAGTTGGCCTTTTCTTCAAATTGTCACCTGTAGTTGGATGAATAGACCGAAGATGTAATCGCACCATTGAGATGTTTCTCCATTGTTTTACAAGCGATACACCAAGTTGATGGGTTAAATGGGTTCTGTGGGTGGAGTATTGTTGCTCACATCTTTCCACTCTTCCTTGCAAGCTACACCATTTTAGGTGGTGTATGGAAGGGATCCTTTGTGTTTGCTCGACTAGTTGATTCCACTAGAGTGGAGGCAGTGGATTATACTCTTTAGGAGAGGGATACGTTTTTATGGATGAAGTTTACATATGATGCGAATCATCAAGAGATCTCCTTTGAAGAAGGTGATTGGGTTGAATCTTCACCCTTATCGGTAGCTTTTGGTGCATAAGAGAGGGCCTCTCAAGTTGTCTCCAAAATATTTTGGTCCTTTTAAAGTACTACAAAAAATATGTACATTAGCCTACAAGTTAGATCAATCGGAGGGGAGCCTTATTTATGATGTTTTTCATGTGTCCTTGTTGAAGAAGCTTGAGGGTGATCCTCCAGGTTTAGTGGCTACACTTCCAGTCCTCTATGATGGCCAATCAGTTCCTATTCCTCACTCTATTGTCTGGTTCAGGCTTAATAGAAGCAGAATTGAGGTGTTGGTGTATTGAGTGGATAATTCGAATAATAATGCTACATGGGAACATTTGGCCACTCTTTGGGAGGTTTACTCAAAGTTTGAGCTTTTGGACAAACTCAAAATTAGGGAAGGGAGTAATGTTGAGGATGCCTTTGTTGGGAAAGTTTACTCGCAGTGCAAAAACAGTTGTTGACAAAACAACCATTAGCAAGTCTACTTTTATTTTGTTTTGTTTGATTTTCTTTCTTATTTTAGGTTTTTTACATATTATGTTTCCTATTTTTATTGGGATTCTATTTTTAAAATTTATTACCTAATTAGGAGTCCTAATTAGGGTTGTTAATTTACCCCTTAAGCCTATTTAAAGGCTGCGATGGTTAACAAAGAGGCAAGGAGATTTTTATCCAAACAAACAACCGCTAGACGAGAAAGAGAGTGATGGGATGAGATCTTGTTAGTGACAGTTCTCTTCATCTTGTTAATGACTTGTCTCTTCCTTGTGTTAGTGTAGGTTCTTTAGAGGAAGGGGAGAACATGGCCAGGTTAAGAGAGGTGTTTTTTTTTCGTGTCTTGACCCATGATTAGATTCTACACTGGGTTACATAACATCTAGCTCGAGCTGTTGGTGAAATGGCTTAATCAAGTGGCTGAAGAAGCTACATGGCAAGATTATGATCTTATAGTGGAACAATTTCGTGACTTTCGCCTTGAGAACAAGGAGAGTTTTCAAGGGGAAGCACTAATAGAATTCCTACTCCCCTTAAAATTTGTTTCTATAATAAAGGCAAACATGGTAAAGGGAGTACTGAAGTTGTTGAAATAGAAGCTTTGGTGAATGAGTATTGCAAGGCATATGTGCTTGATCTATCTTAACTTGTTATTCCCTAGTGTTCTAGTTTTCGTGGATGAGTATTTCAAGTCACATGTGCTTGATCTATCTTCTCAGCAAATAGTTTCTCTTAGGTTATGTTTGGTTGGGAGTTTATTAATGGAATTGAATGAAATGTAATATTATTATAACGTTTAGGAGGAGGGTTTATAATGGAATGGAATTGGATGGGATGGATGAAGATGGTTTCATATTACATCTCATTCCATCCTAACCGATTTTGGGAGTTTAGGATGGAATGTAAAATGATAAACGACTTTTTACTATATTACGTTATAAATTTTTCTTCCAAACAATATTCCACTATATTATATTTTGAACCCTTTCATCCCTTCCAAACAACAATTTTCTAATATTATATTCATTTACATTCTATTCTATTATAAACCATTCCATTCCATTAAAAATCTTACCTCCAACTAAACATAGCCTTAAGATCAGTATAGATACTTATGAAATAGGCCATGTAACGGGAGGGTTAAAATTATATTCTAAATTGTTTCAAGGAGCCTTGTCCTTACCATCTGGACTGCCTTTTATTACTACAAATCTTTACTTTATTTTCCACTATTCTATGCACTTATCCCTGCTTCTATCATCCTCATTTCCCTTTCACCTTTTATTATTATTTTTCTCATCTTGCAATATCATCTCTAATGGTATCCTATAAGCCATAGCTCATTCTTTCCTTATGAGCTACAGATGATAAACCTGTTGTCGTTGTCACACATGGTGATCTACTATCAATTGCTGACCGCGCTCGTATCCGTCTTTACCTCGGCCAGCTTCTTGGTATCCCTCCTGCTAAACAAATTTTTGACATTCCAGGTATGATTGTGTCTACCTTTTTTATTTTCCTTTTCCATTGTCACAATTGACTAATCAGTTAAAACCACATTTTTTTACGTCAATTATAATTTTGTTATGAGTTTGAAGAATTAACAACAACTTCATGTAATTGTAGAAAGCTCTGATCCAGTTACTGGTTTGATGATAATTAACATGCTGCGTTATTGCCTTGAGCATGCTGATAAAAACCTTCCTCACAAGAACTGGTTAGCTAAAAAGGTTTGTCTTGTACCACCTCTTCGCTAGAAGCTGGGCATTTGCTTTTAACAGGTGTGGGTATTTATTTGGCTGTATCTTCTGATGATTCTACCATCAGGCATATGATGTCTACCGCTGGCTCTTGATTACTTTACATAATGTTCTTTGAGGAGACTTTCTTATTAGGCTTACGCAACCAATCATGCACTATAGTCTGTATTAATGAATTACTTGGTGGAGATTCTTTAGAGATGTGGAGGCAAGGGGGGAAAAAAAAAACCCAAATTCGTATATAACCTTATTATTAATGGTAGTAGTTCTTTTATCATCTCCAATGGCTTTCCTACAATATTAATATCAGTTTCCTTTTGACTTAATTCTTGATTTTCCATCTTGATTCCTGTCGTTCTGCATTGAGCTTATATTGGTTTTGGGCAGAGCATCTTGTTCTGTTACGCATAACCTCATTCTGCAATGGGCAGAATAAATAGAGGAACAAATAATCTCTCCACCTCTCTCTTAAGAATTTATTGGGGACCCCATTCCAGTTTCTTGCTTACCATACTGTGATTACTGTATTATTTCCACATCTCTCTGGGGTTAAAGCAAGGTCTAAATGG
This sequence comes from Erythroxylum citrifolium, assembly GCA_026284465.1. Lineage (NCBI taxonomy): Eukaryota > Viridiplantae > Streptophyta > Magnoliopsida > Malpighiales > Erythroxylaceae > Erythroxylum > Erythroxylum citrifolium. The sequence continues at coordinate 11,030,603 of JANKOE010000009.1, read as the reverse complement.
TAACATAAAGATTGCAACTGCTTCTTTTACTTAACAAAAATATGAGGGTAGATGGCACCGCCTCCTACTGAATTATATAGTTTGGTGACTTGCCTTTTGCTGACAGCTGCAAGTCTTTTGCAGGTTTGCAAGATATCAATATCGGCCTGGGTATATATCTTTGTAATCCTTAGTATGGCCATTTTGTCTATCTACATGCAATATCTTCATATTGGACTTCCAGTGAAATCAAAAGGGAAGTTTCATGTAGAGTGGCATAAGATAAGGCATTTGTGGTTAGAATAATCGCTTTGCGTGCCATGGCAAAATACGTTCAGGTGGATTTGTCCCCCAAAATCACAGCTACTTTCTGATTAACGCTTTTGGGGTTGTATAGAAAGGCTATTTAAAGTTGTCCTACTTGTAATTAATTTTCGAATATCAGCAAGTACTGTTGACTGCTTGGAATATATTTATTTAGTGCTCTGTAGATCTTCTTCTTTCCTTCCTTTCTTCTTTCCTTACTGCAGTGCGTCACTTATCTTCTTAAAACATCAAAATTGGGACATTTTACACTAATGTACTAGTATCTACCGTTTTAAAAGTATCTAGCTGCTTTCGGTGCGCCTCTCGGCTCTCCCTTCGTTGCTGCTTGTCGAGCCTCTCCTTTCGCATTGGTGTTTTGTTTTAGCACTTTTTTTTTTTTGAAAAAGGAAATTAGAATAAATAGAGAAAAAATTACAAGGTCATCAAAAGGGAAAATTCGTTATATACAATACAAAAGTAGAACCAGCAATTAGGAAATCAACTATCACAACAACAGGTACCAAGAAAGAACCCCCTATAACAACTATAAACGTAAGGCATGGCAAACATTAGAGCTACAAGGAACCCTCTTAGTCAAAACTAA
>JANKOE010000009.1:11003811-11017890 GCA_026284465.1 Erythroxylum citrifolium | reverse complement strand
AAAACACTCACAACACATCCATATACAAGAACATTCTTTTCATGCATAATCCTCAAACATATTATGCCAATTGGCACATATTAGTATGGCTCAAATAAAACATCAAACACAATCATTCTACTTCATTTCATAAATCAAAATTCCACTAAGAGATTGGGGTCCAACATACCATCTTTTTTATCTCTCTTTTTGTTTTCTTAGTAGTTTTCTCTCAATCTTTCATCCTTTCTTCTACTTTGGGTGTTGGAATTAAAGCCATATGTCGCTAAATCCAAATATTCTTATTCAAGGAGTGAAAGGACCTAACCTGGAGTTTCCTTTCTGAAACTCTAGTGGAGCCTTCCCGGCGACACCATGATAGCCATCTAATCGATAACTAACTTAACCAGCAGGTTTTTATAAAGTTAAGTCATTCAACTGTTAAAATCCTTATATAGTTTAAAAGTTAAAAGTGTGGGAAATAGTGGGAAATTTTTTTAAAAAATTTTAAAATTTTTGGCATATTCATGCATTTAGCTTAAAAGTCCTGTAAAATTTCAAAGTATTTCTATATTCTCTCCAATTTCTCAACTACAAATTTTGGACTTCAAGTCCATTCACAAACAACCCCAAACAAATAATTCTCAACAATCACTACAATAAACTTTAAAAAGCTAACACATATTCATGCATTTCATTTAAAAGCTTTATAATCATCGATTCTTTACACAAATGTAAATATCAAAATGACACAAGCACAGCAGCACCTGACGATACAACTAATCTTGCGGTGGATTCCCAATTACTGTAGTACCTATATGCATATCTAGGTGGTTTGTTTTAAAACATAAAAATAAAGATGAACTAAACGAACTCAGTGAGTGTAATCAATTTACTAACAAATTAAACTTTTCATAACAACATAACTGTAATATTCCCATACAATCATAAAGCTCATGGTAAGGCATTTTCCATAGCAATCTATTCGTGCATCATCAAATCTAGTAATAATATAATATTTCGTAAAACACAATTTCAATTTTTTTTGAAGTACTATTCCGAATTGCTTTTTGACATTAAACTCATAATAAACAAGTTTCCATTTTCCATTTTCCCATTTTTCCCCTTAAACAATAAATAGTGGTGGCAATAAATTTTTTGAAAGTTTTTATACTGAAGATAAGCCAACCACTAGTTTCTTTACCATACGGTACACTACACCTAAAGTCACGGAGTTGATTCTGCATCGCTTACCTGCAACCAGTTAACCACTAGTTACAAAGCTAGTTTTATATCGCTTATCTGCAACAGGTTAATCGTTATAGACTAGTTACAGAGCTGGTTCTGCATCGCTTACCCATAATAAGTCACGGAGTTGGTTCTACATCACTTAACCATGACTGGTTAACCACTATTTACGAAGCTGGTTCTACATCGCTTACCCGTAATAAGTTAACTACCATGGAGTTGGTTCTACATCACTTACCCATGACTGGTTAACCACTATTTACGAAACTGGTTCTACATCGCTTACCCGTAATAAGTTAACCGCCATAAATATACCGATATAATAACATGTGTAAAGCCTAACGGTGTACCATAGGTAAAAGCAACTCTTATATTTATGACTCATCTTATTTTATAAATCAAGTATTGGAGGATTCATAATTGAATTATTTCAATATAACTCCCAATCATATAAATTTTAACTTTCAAATTAAAACTCCTATATTGCTAAAGCATAATCTTATGCTAACGACATTCACTTGTAAAATATCATTTGCATAAACCTTAACACAAATATTCATTTCATAATCAAATGAAAACCATTTACACAAAATTAATTTAAAGAACACTCATATGTCATTAATTCTTTTGGAAAGGATTAGGTCATACAAAACAATTAGAATACATTCACAACTTACTAGCCTTTTCACCACTTTGAAGTCCTTCAGTTGATTTCGCTTTCTGATTCAAAAACCTTTGACCAAGTTTGACCAAAGTTCCAAACATTAGTTTTCTTGCCCTTTCTTCTCCCAATTCCTTCCAATGAACCAGTTTCTTCTTTCTCTTCACTTGGATAGCTATGAAATCTTGTTAGAAGCTTGATTGGAGGTGGAAGAGCATGACAAATGCCTTGGATCACTTCTCTATGGCTTAGTCGTAGCTCTCTCTTTTCTTCTTTTTTTTCTCTCCCTTCCTTTCTCTCATCAATGGCCAAAACCCACTCTTGCTTCTCTCTTATTTTCTTTTAGTTTTTAGGCCCTTTAATGCCATTCTCATGACACTTTCACAAAATGAACCAAAATGTCTTAAGTTTTGTTTTTCTATACTCATTTAATGGATTACACATGTCACCTTCCTATTTGTCATCACTAATGACTCATCACACACGTCATTTTCTCATTGGTCATCTCTAATGACTCATCAATCCACTAATATCATATAAAAAGACCAAATTGCCCTTAATGAGTACAAAAAGACCAAATTGCCCTTTAATACATTTAATTCACTAACTAACCGAATTAAATCCCAAAATTATTCCACAACTGTCTTATCATCAAATTGACCATGAAATACTCTAATTAGGGTCAATACTTGTTGAATGGATGCTTTTAAAAATTTTGAATGAGTTTAAAACCATCAATACCCATTATTTTCCAAAAAGTGCACGATTGTGGCCAGCTTGTTTGCTCTCCATCACAATTATGGCATATTCCCCACAATCATGGGCTTGTATTGGTGCTTCTGTTAGGATCGTGGCCTACAGGCCATGATTGTGGGCTTGTGTTTTAGTTCGGGTCTCCTCCGAAACTCCTCTGAATGCCCTGAAACACTAATAAACTCATTATGACACCTCATATATATATAATTGAAGCTCAAAGATATGTTCTCACCCAAAAAAAATACTTAAAACCCAAATATTTATGAACTAACACAATTCTAACCTAAACACAAACTAAATAATCAAATTAACAATATACACTACACTACCTACTAAAACATGATGCACTCTACAACTATCAAGATACTTTTAGGTTGAGTGGCATTTGATTCCTAAGCTACTGAAAAGTAGTTGCTTGTACAATAGGACTTATATCAAGCCAATTGTCGAACCATGTCCATATCTTCTCACCATTCCCAATTTTGTGTTTAATACAAGGATAAATAATCTCCCTCAACTTCATGATCTGCTTAAGAATTGAAGAGCCATCCTTAATGTAATCAACCTCCTAGAAATTCATATTTTTCAAGTAGTATTCATGCATCCATTTGATCCATAATGCTTATGATCAATATATAATCTTCATTGTCTCTTACACATACACATTATGCATTGTTGATATAGAGATGATCCTAAGGCCTCCATGCTTTTTAGGGATAGTTACCTCACTCCACTTAATTCTTACATTCTTAGAGTTTCTTATTTGACTTGTCCATAAGAACGCCTTCATTATTCTGTCCATCTCCTTTATGGCTCTTCTAAGCAAAGCAATATGTGCAGTCTAATGAAGATGTAAACTACTAAGAATCGAGATGATAAGTGTTATTCTAGCTGTATAAGATAGGTATCTATTTTGCCATGCCATCACTCAAGATTTAAGTCTTTCAATAATCAGTAAGCAATCTTGGAACTTAGGCTTAGAAGTTGCGATGGTAACTCCCAGATAGCAGAAGGTAGTTGAGATAGTGTTAAGACTAATAATTTACCTTATTTCATCTAGATTCCTCACATCTGTAAAAATACAGAGGCTACTCTTATCGGAGTTATGTTGCAACCCTAACTACTGAACAAATAAATCCAAAGTATGCATCATTATAATATAAATATCAGCACCATACAGAAGGATCAGGTCATCATCATATATTAGGCATGTGAGGTTAACTTCACTATATTTGTAGTCAAATTTGATGCCTTTATTGCAACATATTAGTTTGTTCAAGAGCCTAGAAAGCGTTCCATAACAAGAGTGAACAAGTATAGAGACAACAGGTCTCTTTGTCTAATCCCGCTAGTTGTCTTAAAAGGCTTAGAAGGTATGCCATTTACTAGCACACTCAAGGATGTAGACTGAATACAAGCCATTATCCACTGTACAAATTTATGAGGAAGTTGCAAAGCATCAAAGCATAAACGAATGAATTTCCAATCAATGGTATTAAAAGCTTTGAAGAAATCGATCTTAATTAATTAACTATTGATTTTTTTCAGAATTATAGTCTTTTAACAATTCTTGTATCAGCAGAATATTATTGCAAATGCTTTGATCAGGAATAAATTCATCTTAAACAGTGGTAACTATATCAGATAATGCCAACTTGGTATTTCAGCTAAGAGCTTTGAGATGACCTTATAGATGGTGTTGCAGTAGGAGATGGGTCTTAAATCACTCATAGTACGAGGTTTTCTTCTTTTAGGTACCAAGTAGATGAATGAGTGATTGATTTCTTGAAGTAGCTTAGAAGATTCAAAAAATTCCAGGACTATCGCAATGAAGAGCTCTCCAATAATAGACCATGTTTGTTGGAAGAACAATGAAGTAAATCTATCCAGTCCAAGAGATTTGGAGGGATGTAAGATAAATAAGACTCTTTTAATTTCATGTTCTGTGATAGCAGAAATCAAAGAATCCTTGATTCCTTGTTTAATATTACAATCAAATAGTCTCAACATGTTGGGGCTTGGAAAATATGTTTCTTTAGTTCCCATAAAATCCACAAAATAGTTTCTGGCTAACTGTAGTAGGCTATGTTGATCTAGGTGTTCTCTCCCACTACCATATTGGAGCATTGATATCTTATTTACATTTCTTCAAGCAATAAAGGAATAATGAAAGAATTTAGTATTAGAGTCACCTTCTTCCAACCATTTTAGTCGAGCTTTCTACTTTAGAATTGAATTTTGATAATTTGATATCTAAGAGCATCCTGGTATTCCTAAAGACAATTCACCTTTGTCTGTCTAAATACATTGCCATGAGGTGACTCATAGCAAGTTTTTTTTAGTAAGAACAAGTTTCTCCTTTAGAGTTTGAAGGTTTAAATTTTTTCCAAGCATGAATTTTTGATTGCAGCTTCATTCTTCTTAATTTATGCATGAGTTGATAAGATTTAAAGCCTACCACTTCAAAATTCCAACAGCTACTGATTAGTTCTTGAAATCCTTCCATACCAGTAATGGCATTAAAGAATCTGAAAGGGACTCCCATTCATATGGATTATGTAAGTCTTTGGATCAACATAAAGGAATAGTCGACATGAGATTTTCACCAAAGTGCACAAAAAATTAGGGGAATTGATTCATCCATAATAGTTAGAGAAAAAATAATAGGAGAGAAGTAAGATATTGCTTCCATTTTCTCTTATTGTTAGTTTATTTTCTTTTCAATTTACTTTCTTTTTACATACAACTGATTTTAGGCTGCCGATAAATATTACAAATCAGTAAAGAAGACTCTAAGACTTTGGCTCTACTTTAGCTTCTCTAAGTCCAACTAATTGCTTGTTTTAGATGATTTGAATCACTTTGTGAAAATTTTTATTTATGTTATCTTTGTAATGCTTTTGATGTAGACATAATATATTGTTTCATTCTGCATTATTTTGAAGTTGTTTGATTGATTAAATGAATTTTTCATATTTAAATTATTTTGGGTACATTATAATTTTTTTTGCCCAATTAGGCTCAATCTAATTTGATTGGGCTTGGTTTGGCTTAAATATGCCTTTACTAAGCCATATCAAACTTAGGCCATAAGCTCTGGGCTTGATAGGTATTAAGTGACATAAAGCCCAACTAGACTCAAGCTTAGGTCGCTAACTCGTGGCCCAGTTAGGCCTTAAGCCTGCTTTAACCAAACTTAAAAGGTCTAGGTTAAGCTCAGGACATGGTCGTTCAGGACTTAAGCCCACTTGTTGTCGTTCCCTTTCAACCATGTCAATAAATTAATACCAAACCATTATAAAATTGGTATATAGTAAATAAAATATAAAAATATAAAAATAAGCAAAATATAATGTAGAAATAAAATATTTTATTGAAATAAAAAGGAAATACCAAAATAAGCAAAAATATAATCTACTGAAGAATACACAACTTAAAGTCATAAACTTAAGAAAAAATATTATTATAGAAATACACTCTAATTTAACACTTAAATGTCAAATATCTTGATTCATATTTGATATGCAAAGTTCAATGAAGAAACTAAGTCTATTTATTTGTAGTAATTATCTTTTGTCCATAGTATTCATTATAGTTGAGAATGAGCTATAGAACATAATGCATTGATGTAATGATAATATTATTTCTTAGGCTTTTGACAATTTCTAGGTTATCTAGTGAATAGGAAATTGTTATACCATTGATACAAATACTAGTATATAATAAATCTCATAACCTCATACTATACATAGTTCAACAACAAATGAAATTATATCAAGAATAATTTCATATATGTTGTTTTCTTTTGATTTTATAAATTTTATGGTATATTAACGATAATAACTTAACTTAGAGAAAAAAAACATACAAACAAAAAGAGGCATAATGGTTCGAAGAAAATGTGTTTAACTATAATATCTTAACATATATAATAGCTAATCAACAAAAAATACGAATAATTTACATATATTGTTTTCACTTTAACTTTAAGTAAAACACTGACCGTGATTATGTCTAATTCCACTGTTTAATTTATCCACGAATAATATATAAGCAACCAATGCATCATTAATGATCTAAAATAAGTCATTAGAAATGTATATACTTATCTAGGAAATATTAACTTGTGAACAAAATTTTCTTCTCTAACCTTTAGTCTATAGTTATAGTGCTTACTTGCTTGCAATAACCAGGACTACACATATGAGAATGAGGCAACTAGAATAAGTTTGAAAGTTTCTTAACTCAAAGTTATAGCTTAGGATCTATATGTACATTTATACAGGAACTTGGATCAAATATAATGGGCTTTGACTATCTTTTCTTAGAACTGGTCACTTCTCAATTCCCCTGTAATAAGAGAGATAAGATGATAAAATTTCTTCACTTGATGGGAATTTTACCCTAAGTTTTGTAGGCTTAGCAATGATGAAGAACAATACCTAAGTTTCTACATTTATAGTTTGAAGACTTATCTTCAAATAAGATATGGTGCAAACATTTATATGACATCCTTGATCACATGTTAAGTGCAAACATATCCAATCTACTATCAATTTTTTTTTATAAAATAGTGTTAGAGGACGCTCTTCAGTGTTAGAACTTTGATGCTTGAATTAGTTTTAAATTAAAGGATTTTGAGAGAGTAGATGATTTGTTGTTTAAGTTTCTTCCTTCTTAACTTTTGGTTTTCTCTTATCCCTCCTTACTTAATAGTGTATGGTAGATAAGACTACTAAACCACTCTTGCACATCTCCTAATCTCAAACCACAAGTATGGGGAATCAAATTGTAAAATTGAGATAAGGGAAAGAAATGTATTCCAAAGATGGAGTAAATGTTGTCAGGGAATATATTGACCTATTAGAGATAGTTTAAAGTATGGGTCTATCATAAGAAACGTTCTACTATCAAAAGGTCTTAGGGCTATCTATCCCTGTCAGCATTGATCCTGCAACAGTCTCTTCACACTGACCCCTCACCTGGGTCTTTGCAGTCTCTCCCTAGTTAGCTAAGAGGATAGATCCCCTGTCTCTAAATTTGTGTACCAATTTTGTTCCATCATATCCAAGCCATCAAGACATCTATTTGTGTGAGTCTCACATAAATAGATGGCTTAGATCTAATGAGATAGAGTTGATATACAAATTTAGGAACAGAAAATTTCATACCGTTAGCTCTTGGGATGGGAGCGTAGGAGCTTAGGATTAGTCCGGTAAAATCGGGATAACTAATGTAATAAAAAAAAACATATCAATACCTGACATCCTCGATCATGTGATGAGTATAGACTTGTCCAATCTATCGTGCTTCTGCAAAATAATGTTACAGGCTGTTCCAACGTCAGCACTCCACTACCTAAATTAGTTCGTAATTGGAGTAGGTTGAGAGAAAGTGAAAGAGCTTAGACGATTTGTTGTTCAAGCGTCTTCTTATCTTTCGCTTGTTCCTTCCACATGTCCATATCTCAAAACCCCAAATGTAGGGTTGAAAGGATAGATAAGACCAGAGAAAACTTGTTGCGTAAACAGAATGGATGATGTTGGCCCCCGCGAGTACCTCAACTGATTATTAGAAAGTAAGTTGAGGGTAAGGATCTCGGGTTCGAGTCCCAACAACAACAGTGAGAATTTTATCCAATATGATAGTTCCTTGTGCTCACCGAATACTAGGCTACCATTTTAAAAAGCTACGTAAAATTAAACCGTAATTTACTCTCCACCACTCAGTTGAACAGCGGTGTGAAGGCACCTGAGGTAGACGATTCCACCTTTTGAGCGCTTAGAATGGACGATGTTGGAAAACGAGTTAACCTATCAAAGAAAATTTAGAGTACGAACCTACTGTCAATCTGTCAAAGAAAAACTCATGGTACAAGCCTTTAATACATTTGACAAACTACAAGGGAGTTTTACGGGCCTTGAATACTCCAACATCACAGAATATACCCACTAACTACAAAGAAATGGTATCTGAAGACATTTCTAATTTTTCTCAATTCTCATGATGACTTGGTTTCATGTGTTCCAGAATTGTAAGACTCAAATATTTGGAAGAACATTTGTAAGAGTTGAGGAATCACAAAAATTCAACATACCCATGAAATCTCATTGCCATGGTTTATGCTACAGCAGCGACCAAGACATGGAAAAGTAATTTTGATGGATTACAACGTATCCAACTGTCGCAAATCCCTGTCCTCGAACATAGATTCAAGGAAACAATCATAACGTGCCTCCAATCAATAAAAACTCACACCCTTCTTAAATAGTTTGCAGGCACTGCTCAAATGAAATAGGCAACCATGACAGGAAGAAATGTTCGCTTCATGTTTTCAATATTGATTAGCAAGTCCTATTTTGAATCATGAGCTTCCAATAGCTGTAATGTTTGGAATGCTTTGCAGAAACATTGCCCTTGCAGTAGGGTCAGTCGAAAACTGGCCAAGTACAGCAAATGTTGCTGTGCTACTTCCTAACTTCTCAATTCCTCTAGAGATCATACAAGTATGGCTAGCCTCCACAACAACCATCACATCTCCACCCAACAGCGATGAGACAGTCTCAGCAATCTGCCTGGTAAGTCTTTCCTGTACTTGGAGCTTGAAACCGTAGAAGTGTACCACTGACTGTAAAAGGGATTTAGCAATAGGATTACATCCCTCAGTGTGGAAGTACCCAATATGCACAACACCATAGAATGGAAGTAAATGGTGTTCACATTGAGACCAGAATGCCAAATTTAGCTCAGAATGTATCTGCTCTCTGAAATGGCATACTTCTCCTTCGGGTTTGAGATCCCTCTGACCACATATGAAGCCATTAAGCTTCATATCTAAATTCATGGTTTGGAACTTCATTAACCATTTGATGAAACGACTGGGAGTTCCAAGAAGCTCTATCCTTTGTGGATCTTCACCCAAAGACCTGAGAATAGAAGTCACCGCTGCCATCATTACTGTGTTAGGCGGTTCTAGCTCAGAAGAAAATTTATCATTTGAGGAGACACAGGAGGGACACCAGTGGAACTCTCGGAAGTTTTTATCATAAAATTTGTCTGCACTTATACCTCTCAACTTGAGGAGACTTAAAAAATCAACCCATATATCAGCATTTTCATTTTCAAAAACACCTGAACCTGAACGGATCAATGCCTTAACCCATCCTTGGTGATTAGAGTCAAAAAAGAACGGCTCCATGATTGGAAAATGAATGTGTGAACATTGGAGTATAACAGCAACACCAGCTGGCCTGATTCCATTATGCAGAGCCAAACATACTTCATCTGCCAGACGCTGTGGATGTTGGAGTCTTTTCGCAAAAACATCGGCAACTCTAGAAAGCTTGCTTAATCCTACAACCCTCAGACCAGAAGGGACATAACCTACATGACACTTAACATGGAACGGAAGCAGGCAAGACTCACAATAGGAGAAAAGATCAAGATCCCGAACAATCACAAGTCCCCCAGATCCTCCTGCATGACCAACTGCATTATCCAAACCAACTTCAGGAAACAAAGCCCCCTGAACAATGTCCTTTACCTTTTGTTTATAACCTGCACAAGCAAGAAACAGCCAACGATGAGTATTCATTAAGCGACACCATAAATTTCCAAGTAAATTAAGTACGAAAAGCAAAACAGAGAGATAGTGCATCTATACACATTACCCTAGACATGTAAAATAAGCTATTCTTGATCATCTTGTTCACAAGTATCACCTCTGTTTAAATTGGACATACACACGAAAAGACCTGCTTAAACTTACTATTTAAGGCAAACCAGGAAGTCATCCACTGAGTAGTGACTTATAAAACAATTATATTGTGCACTTAAAACCATGGTATAAATCTCAGATCTGTAAGAAACAGCCACTCAAATCATTAAAGTCTAGTTAAGACTACAAAGTTTGCTGTTATCTTTCCTGTTTCTATTTAAGCTTGACTGGATGTTTCCCAATCTACTGGGTTAACGCATTAGGGTCTGAAAATGGCAAACAGACAAGGCAACTATGAATATAGTTTTCCAAACAGGATCTAAATCAATTTTTTTTGCGTCATTTAACTGTATCCCACAAGTTGAGGATCAGTAGCTGCTCTCCAAGAGTGCATCACTTCAATAGGTTGCTATAATTCATCCCTAAATCCCTTATAAAATAGATGGAAAGATGATATCTTGTTCAAGTGACTTCATTCGCTCCCCTCTTTTCCTTGAAGAACTAATGTTATCTTTCATGGGATGATGTCATCATATGAATGTTATCCTGATATGAATCTTATCAGTTACAGGATGATGCCATCATATGAAAATTCTGATTGCAAAAACTAAGTGCTATCTATTACATTGATAAAAGTAAGCCTATAGCTTGCATAAAATATTAATACCCAGCGTTAAGAAATTATCAACCTTGATGCCAACACCAAAAATGGAGAAAACCCAAGTACAGCAATGGCTTTTTTAAAGTGAAAATAGTGGCTATTATAGTGAAAAACAAACAACATCCGGTCTAATAAGCAGAGGTGATAAACAGATCCAAAATAAAAGAAATCAGCAATATGCAACCCTGCAATGGATTCCCATTTCAGGACATAAATCCAACCATCAAAGAGGATACAAATAATAAAATAATTCTCCTATTAAAAAGCTTTTCTTAAATAATGACATATGATGTTCTAGTATGCCATCCACTGAAATTGAGACTATAATGGATTCACGTCAACGTCTGCAAATTCTAATCTAACATAGTGACAACATAGTGACGCATAGGAAAGGAAATAACCAAAAGGAAGAACTCAAGAACTGCGGAGAGCAGATCCCTAAAACTTATATTGAGAAGCATCCATCGACGGGTGAAAACAAATTCAGAGTTAGTTAAACAGAGTAAGGACAAGCAGGCACCTTTGGTTGCTTCTCTAAACGCCTTAGCGACGCGAAGTGGAGTCTTTCTAAGACCTTCTCTATTGACATCTTCTCCAAGACCTTGTAAAAGAACTTTCACAGATTCCTCAATAGCTAAAGTTTCTGGCTCTCCCTCAAATCCTAGCTCAACTCTTCCGAGTTTCACTTCATTCTTAAGCTCCAGGTCGAATTGTCCCTCATCCAAAGCGCCCATTGACAGACAACAAAACCCACCAACTACACCAGCTACAGATGCCAAAAGAGACGGAACGGAAATCGTTCAATCATGGGAACATAATCTAATGGCGAATCAATAGTAAACCTCAATTCTTTGAGGTATCCACATTAAGAAAAACAGCAGCAGTAATAACAAGTTAACCCAAATCTTTAAGCCTCCCAATGCAAAATGAATCAAAAAAGAAAACAAAAAACACTTGAAACGTTTGAGGAACAATATGCAAAACAAAAGAGGCTTTCAAGACAAGCAAACACCAAACAGTGAAAGATTGGAGAAAGTACCAAACTGACACCAAAGCAGATGAATATAGAAAGGAGGGGCAAGGAGGAAGTTAGATGGAGAAAAGGTGGCAGGGGGAGGAGCAGTGAGGGTGAGGAAATAGAGGCTGAGGAGAGGGAGAAACGTAGGGTAAGTGTTGATCTTTGGAATGTGTGGATCTTTTATTTCGGCTCATGGTCATGGGGAATGAGTACGGGTCTCATCAACTACCTCATGGTAAGTGTAGGCTTCTCGGGTTTCTACATCTAATCTCGTCCGCTGTGTTTACAAATTCGAGTGGGAACGCAGAGAGGAACTCCAAGGCAAAATGCGATTTGGTTGTCTTCTTTCGGTATCTATGACCATAATTTACAAAAACATTAAAAAAAAGTTGACTGCATATATAATATATATTGGAGTAATCTTTGGTACGACATGTTGTCTGTCAAGTTTCTGGTGGGAGAAAAGGTCGGCTGTGTGGCAGTTTTGGCACTGACCCACAATTGGCTGTGGGTCAGAGACAAACCCCACATAATATTTTGGATAGAATATATTTAAAATTGAAAATTATATATATATATATATATATATATTGATTCAAGGAAATATGTAGGCGGATGTTAAGTAACCGTTTCACCACAATAACTTAAGCTATTGTGTGAGGCCAACATAATTAGTTTTATATATTCACTAACACACCCCCTCAAGTGAAAGCCCTTTTGGCTTGAAACTTGCACAGGCTCATTCTACCTTGTGCTGAATAATAGGTGGGTGGTCGGAATTGAACTCATGACCACTTGGTCATAAAGAATCTGATACCATGTTAAGTGACCGTTTCACCACAATAACTTAAGCTATTGTGTGAGGCCAACTTAATTGGTTTTATATATTCACTAACAGCGAGCCAAGCGGGCATACCTCTCTGAGGGCCCAACTGGCGCACCACCCCACAGGCTGGTCAAGCGGGCGCACCTCATCATCGAGAGCCCAACTAATTCTCCATCTACAGGTAAAATCCCGGCTACCGCACTCTTACAAGAGAGGCTAGCATAGAGTTGAACTTGAGACCTAACCGAAGCCAAGCCCCACTCTCAACCATCGAGTGTGTGTGTGTGTGTGTGTGTGTGTGTGTGTGTATGGTATTAATAATTAATTAAATAATAAATATAATTAAGTTCTTAAACTCATCTCAAATTAATTAAACTCAATTCAACCAACAATTTAAAATAACAACAATAATTTATTTATTCAACTCCAATTTAAGAGCTACATTGTCATGTTAATTGAATGATATGTAATATTGAATTATTTTAACATAAATTTAAGATATGAAATTAAATAACTTAAAAATCTTGTATTTTTATTCCATATGCTTTGAAGACTTTTAGGTTATTTGAGCTCTATAAAGGGCATTCATGCTAAATTTTATCGAAGCCTTTTGGCCATATTCTAACTTTTCCTTTTTACGAAAATAAATTCTAGGTGTTGTTAGATTTATTTCCAAATTCTAACACTAAAATACTAATGTTATATGCACCTCGTGAAAGAATATGAAACTGTGAGCATGTTTTGTAGATTTATGGAAGTTGAAAACAGATAAGTTGTTGATTACTTGTTAGTGATAGAATATAAGTAAAGGAATCTTACTTTCATAATTGTACATAAATTTTCTAGATATTTTAGTCATGTAATCTGCTTTTTTATTTAGCCTTGTATTCAACATATACGATGTATATTTACCCTTGTAAAATCATATAAATACAACACTAAAAGATACCCAAAGCAGGGTAATTATTCTCCCGAAATGTCTCTTCCTTCATGGTATCAGAGCATACTTAAAATTCTCCTTTTTATTTTCCTAAATTCTTATTAGCCCTCATTGTTCATTCATTAGACGCTTCTCACTGATTTGCTTGCCTGTCACTTCCACAAATTAAAGTCTGTTTCTTATCATTATCTCTCCGGGGTAACATTTTTCTCCACTTCTCTTTGTCTCTTTCTCAATCTTCATTATAACACCATCTTTGTAACATCTCGTTCA
>JANKOE010000009.1:10966922-10979052 GCA_026284465.1 Erythroxylum citrifolium | reverse complement strand
CTGGGCATTTCTGAGAGTGGAACTCTCAAAGACATCAAGCATGCTTATAAACAACTCGCGAGAAAGTACCATCCCGACGTGTCTCCACCGGACCGTACGGATGAGTACACGAAGAAGTTCATCGAGGTGCAGGAAGCATATGAGACCTTGTCTGACCCCAACACCCGAGCTTTGTACGACATAGATATGGCCAGAGGATCGTACTTTTCGTTCGCTGCTAGAAGACCATCTCACTACCATGAGGGATGGTTCGGGGGATATGACTGGAAACAACAGTGGCAGTCTCAGCTAACAGAGTTACAGAGGAAGAGCACAAATGGGAATTCAAAAGGGAAGGTTTCATGGGGATCTAGAATGCGAATGCGAGCTCAAGCAAGGAGCAGTTAGCTAAGAAAATTAGTCAACTTTACGACGTAGCATCCTAGCATGTACATTTTTCCCCTCCACTTTTGTACATCATATTCAGTCTTGGGGGTTAGACGTCGTTAAAATTGGAAAGTTGAGTGTATCGGATGTAAATTTTACGGCACTGTACACGAGTTCATGGTAAAAGCATCAGTATATTTCTGGTAAGATGTCAATTGTTGGCGATATCACAGCATCTTATGAATGATAATGTACCGTCTTATCTCTTCATGAATCATTCTTATTACTCATTTTCTTAACATAATTACTTACTAAATAGTGATAATCTCATATCTGTTTCCTATAGTATAATTATGATCTTTATGTATGCTTTCCATAGTAAAGACCAAAAGGGATCACCCTACAAAAGATGCCCTTTAATCAAGAGAACTACAATAACAAGCCAAAACCATGACTCCGATCCCAATTTCATATCAGGACCATCTTTCCAGTAACACAAATACATGTGACAAACTCATTTATCATGTACACCAATTTAGCCTCCCTTCGAATCCTTACGTGAATGTCGAATTACTAAGTGATGAAATAGGTACCTTCCATTGGATTTGGACTTCTATCTTTTCAAGCAACAATCTGAACTGAAGGAGGTCAGCTTGTAGTTTTTGTCACCACGTTTCCATAGCTCATTCTTCAAAGCTTTGTAGAGATTGAGGCTATCTCTTCATCTTATGTTACCCCTTTTGTAGCTGTCAAGAAAGGAATTGACTGCCCTCTTGTTACCTGCACCTAGATCTAGAATCAAACCTGCAATCAATTTGTTAAATTATAAAACACACACACATT
Organism: Erythroxylum citrifolium; assembly: GCA_026284465.1. Lineage (NCBI taxonomy): Eukaryota > Viridiplantae > Streptophyta > Magnoliopsida > Malpighiales > Erythroxylaceae > Erythroxylum > Erythroxylum citrifolium. Next base: position 10,977,843 of record JANKOE010000009.1, on the reverse strand, counting down.
TTACCTTCTCTCGGTATTTGAGCTGAGGTGTTCTATAACTTGAAAGATCACTCTCGTGTTAAGTCTCCCTACATCCAAGGCCTCATCTTTGAAGGTTCGAAGGTTTCGTTTAGACCCCAAGTTATACACAACAATGAAAAGGATAATGATGAAGGTATTTATGTCACAGTTCTGGAAGGTTGGCGACTGGTTAACCCAAAGTAAAATGGATTGTAGATTTGGCAATTGAAGTCGGCGAATTTGGAAGTGGTTTAGAGTGTTGAACCATATGGTTCTTGAGAAAGGACATTCAAAAAATAACTGTTCAATAGTCTCTGAGGCTAAAACACACAATGAGCATTGATAAAATAATAATAATTGAAAACAAAAAATAAAATTGTCGTAAAAGATAATCACAAATAAATAAATAGATATAAAAATATAAAAAAAGTTATAAAATAAATATAAAACAAGGTGGAGAGTCAAAATAAAAGATGACTTAAATAAATAAATAAAAATATAAACAAGAAAGAAGAAAAGTTAAAAAAATAAATCAAATAAGTTATTACAAGAAAATATTTATATTAAGTAAGGAAAACATGTTACTATTTGTATTGGACATAAATATCTTAGAACAAACGTATTATATTATAATATGATTACCGATATAAATTCTAATTAGATAAAAATCTGATTCTTTTTACTGTTTTTATTATACTTTAATTAAGATAAGATATTACTTTGAAAGGTAATCTCACATATTTTTATGTTATTTATTATAAATAAAGTAATTGATCTTATAAATTAAGGTATCTTTATACTTAAAAATGTGAGTATTTATTAAAAATAAAATCACTAAATTAACTTGATAATGAAATTTTTAGGAGACATTTTAACTTTTAGACTTAAGATTATCAATTTACTAGTATCTTATATAATATGTTGAAATTAGTTAGGACTATTCTATTTGTAATAACTTCTTCAGTAGCAATATATAGTTAATTAATAAGTTTGTATGTTGTGAATTTTCTAAGTATACATTATTATGAGCAAGTAATACAATGATGAAAAGAGTATCATCTTACAAGAATTATATTTATTAGTTATCAAAATTGATCTAACACTAGTTCTATTTGAATAAAAAGAGGATGTAATTAAATAATAAAATGCAAAGAATGTTCAATGATTAATAATAATTATTAATGACTTTGGGCTTCTAATTTCTATAAGATTAATCCTGCTTAGATCATTTCTTGAATTGATTAATGCCTGTTCCATATATGTTACCAAGGATCTTCTTTAATATGATTACTAATCTTTCTTAAGCATTAATAAAAAATTCCATCACATAAGTTAATAACATCTCTGTGATAACTATAAGCTTATGGAAATCATTAAGTATAAGAATTTCATAGTCCTCCCACTTATATCACCTAGTTTAATTGATTAATGCCTACTCCAAATTTTACCAAAATGAACTTCTCTATTATGATTACTAATAATTCTCAAGCGTTAATGAAAAAATTCATCAAGCAAGTTAATGACTTCTCTGTGATAGCTATAAACTTATGGGATTCATTTTAAGTAAAAGAAATTCATAGTACTATAGACAATTTCATAAATGTCTTTATCTTATGAAAATCATATAATATTTCTATCAAATTTTGGTTTAATTATTATACTTCTCAGTTTCAAATTGAATCGTAAATCATGCAATTGTTGATAAGGAAGTTGTAGACATTAATGCTATAATAAAATAAAAGTATTCATAATTTAACGACATTGTAACCCTAGAAAAAAATCTAGAACCTTATAAAATTAAATAACAACTTAAAAGATAATTTTATTCAATGTCAAAAAAAAAAAGATAATTTTATTCAAGATTTAAATGAGAAAGAAAAATTAGGAATTGAATGATAATTTGTGCTAAATCTCATCGCTATATTACATCTCAACGCTTTTCCTCTTTTCCTATATGTTTTCTTCTTCTTTGAATCTCAGGTAGAAAGTAAAACTAAAAATCCCCCTTTCCAAAAACCTTATTCTCTTTTATTTATATTCCCTTGTGAAAATAGGTAACCCTAAATGTAAAGTTTTTGTATTAATTTTTTACAGTAAAGCAAAAGCCCTAATCTATAAGCATAAGTGCGCTGCTTAAGTATAGTAGGTAAAGGACTCATAATTGTGGTGGAAACCACATAAACTAACACTAAGGGACTAATCTTTTTACCAGTTATAAGAATTGGATGAAGAAGGTTATTTTCGTTCATGATGGTTCCCACACTACTAAACCACACAGTTAAGCAGATATTGTAAGGTTTTGGTCATGCATCTCATACATAATATATATCAAATATATGCAACGGAAAATAAAATGGAACCTCAAAAACCATATCTACTAATGCATATAGATATAGAAAATAAAATCATGAAATGTAAGATGTTTACATACTTTTCCGACGATCTCCTTCGTTCTTTAATCTTCTTTGCGTTGGGTTGTCATAAACCACAACGATCAATTTAGATTGTCTTTAGTGAAAGTCCACACGAAGATAGAAAGATGAAACCTCATCAGGTGATGGCTAGAATTCTTTCTTTGTGCTAGAAAAGACAATAACTCTTGTGAGAGTTAGAGAGAAAAAGAGTGTGTGTATAAGAAATAACCTTTCTTTCTCACTTGTGTCTCAACAAGATACATAAAAATTATCTCTACTTTCTGTACCATTTGACCTTCCATAACCCTCATCACTAATGGAGAGTTATGGGAAGTTAATGGTCATGAATAGCATGCATTAATGGAAGTTATGAGAAGTTAATGATCATGAATTACATGCATTAATGAAAGTTTGGGAAGTTAATGAGCAAATTGGCAGCCAACAACACTTGTTTCTAATCCATTTCATGCAATGTTTTCTACCCCGATCACATCGCGATACAATCCTAAAACACTCTCTCATATCTTGAATCACCATTCAAGACCAATTTACTCATCCTTCGGATCTCCTATGTGTGTGACCCATTAGGTTCCCGGTTATATTGGTCACTTGAATTAACACTTAATTCAAGTAAGTCAAGAGCGGTATCTAGTAACAAGTCATGACCCCCAATCGACTGGAAAGTCAGCGGTTTGACTACGAACCCTTCCATATGTATTGTTGCCATGCAATTCGTCGTTTCTTCATTTATACCCCACTTGGTTCAGAGTATGGTTAAAGTGTTAACTCCTGCTAGACTGACTATGTCATATCTAGTCTAAGTGTTATTAGATCTTGTCCCGAGGATCTCATTACTCTATGTATCATTGAATACTCTCTTCATAACACATATATGCTCTGACTAGAGACTCCCGAGTAATGACCCCGACAAGAGGCCGTGGGTATCATCTCCTTTTATCAGGAGTGGTGAATCTTTTATTGGCTATTCAATTACCTCCGAATACCTCAAGCTGTACCCAATCACCACCCTATGAGTAGCCCCTGAAAGGGACCGATGAATGTCAAACCTGTAATAAATAAAAACATAACTGGAGGATATAAACGGTAGAAAATGCATCAGATGGGACTTATGCCAGTGACATAAATATGTAGAATGTAGAAGGGCTGAGGATAAAGCTACTAGTTAGGATGAAAAGGATGTCTCTGTAACTCAAGTTGACAAATCAAGAAGTAGATTGGATAGGAAAAAAGGGAAGAGCAAAAACAAAGGGGATATTCCTTAAAATGTCTATCCTAATTTGGAACATTAAGGGGCTCAATGATCCCCTAAAAAGGTCTATGGTGAAAGAGATAGTCAAAGAGAAATAACCAGCTCTTGCAAGACTGCTGGAAAATAAAATAAAAGACTCTCTTCTGCTAAAAAACCAATTTTTTTTAGTGCAATGGAGAATTTTTTCAAACCAGACATCCCATTGTAATGGAAGAATCACATGCCTTTTTAACTCAGACAATATTGGAGTTTAGATGGAGGAGAAGAGTGATCAACATTTGCATCTTCGATGTCGCTATGAACATCAGTCCCCAAAATTATCTAACTATGATATATCTAGCTAATTTTGTTTTTTAAAGGAGCAATCTGTGGAGAGATTTGAGCAAACTAAAAAACTCCATTAAGAATTCTTGACTTGTTGTCGAGGTCTCCAATTTCATATTGAGCTCTAAGATGGTAGAAGGAGGGAATAAATTGTCATTAGCCGATACTAAAGAGCTCATAAATTAGTAAAATATAGTTGAATTGCTTGATCTTAGTTCAATTTGTAGACTCTTCAAGTGGACTAACAATCAGTACGGTACTATGCACATTCAAAAAAAGCTTGATAGAGCACCTAGAAATTCGGAATGCATTAATAAATTCCCTCAGTCCTGCATACATTTGGGGAAAATATGTGTTCCTATCATTCCTACATGCTAATTCATAGCATAATGGAAAATAGAATTCTTGGAGCTCCATTCATATTTTTTAATGGTGTTACTGAGATGGAAGGCTTCATTGACATCATCAACAGTTGTTGGCAATAACAAGCGAAGGATATTAAACCATGTTAAACATTAAAGTTTACATAAAATTTCTATAAACCAACAATATAGGTGAATAAGGGAATGTGAGCAATGTTTTAACGAATTCCAAGAAAACAAGGCCATCATCAAATCAATCATAAACACAAATGTGACATTTATCCCTTTTATGAGCTACTAATAATAAAATCATGTTAATGATTACATAATGAAAGTAAGTTGAGTGAGGTAGCTTCTCTCTAACCCATCTTTTCACCTTGACTGAATCTTCTCCCTCTTTTTGTTTTATCCACTTACAATGCCCTTTTTTCCCTTGCCTCACTGCTCTCTTCCATTCCCTTTCCCTATTCTTATGTTCTGAACCTATTCTTTCTTCACTAAATCATTCATTTAAATTCGAAACCCTACCCAAGAGAGTTAGTTGTACATTCAAGGGTGTTTATGGAGACATATTTTACATTTCCCTTTTGTTGGCTATGTTGTTGAACACTTGGCTTCTCTAATTGCTTGCCACTCCTAAGTGTGATCACCTTAAGTTGTTCCTTTGGATTGGCCTCAATGCTGCTTGGTAAGCTTCATGCATTCCTAGAAGAAAAAGCATTAGCAAGTTGACCTACCTGTATCTCCAAGTTATGGATGGATGAAGCGTGGTTCTTTGCAATTTTGTCAAACTTTGCCTCTATTCTCTTTTGACTCTTTTCTTGTCTTCTTTAACCTTCCTCTTGGCTTGAGAACTTTAAGCCTAATACGTCCATTAAATTTTCCATTTTTTTTTCTAAAGAACAAAGTTGATCTTACTGAAATTCGGGAGGTCCTTGTGTTCTCACATATCCACCTGCATTGTTAGTACTCCACAAAAATTTGGATGGTTTTTTCACTCAGGATTGTAAGTGTTAGAGTATGGATTGTTACCTCATCGCTGCTGACCTAAGTAATTTACTTGTTCTATACCACTTGCTCCAAGGAAGAAACATTAAGTTGTTCTATGGTTGTCCTGCCCATATAATTCATATTGTAACTACATGGTCTTGACTGTGGATAAAGAAGCTCCTTATGTGTTGCTCAACTACTTGGTGAGGGCAGCAATCTGTGTTTGCAAGGCTATCACCGAGTGAAGTGGAATCATTCTTTTTTCTCCTTGGACCCTTGTCTACTCCTTTCACTTGACCACATATAGTTGTTACTTGCCAACTCTTCCAAAAGGTCATAAGTTGCATCAATGGTTTTCCTCATCAAAGACCCTCCTACAGCTGTATCTATTGTTCTTCTTATGCTCTGAGTTACACCATTGTAGAATGTCTGCAAATGAAATTCCCTGAGAAGGTTGTGGTGGGGGCAACTCCTTTGTAATTCCTTGAATCTCTCTCAGGTTTCATAAAACTGCCCATCACTTTGTTGAAAGTTTGTGATTTCATTGATGATTCTTGTTGTCTTGGTCAAAGGGAAGTACTTAGCTAGGAAAGCTTGGGCTAGCTACTCCCAAGTAGTGATTTAGCTTGCATTGAGTAAATTATATCTTGCCTTTTCCTGATCCCTCAAGGTAAAAGAAAAAATCTTAATCTCACAGCATCATTAGACATCCCATTAAACCTAAAGATATCATAGATCTCCAAGAAATTTGCAAGATGGGCGTTGGGATCTTTGTTAGACATCTCATAAAATTGCACACTGCTCTAAAGTATGTTGAGGAGTGCCGATTTGATCTCAAAATTATTGACTTGAATCGCTAGCCTAGCAACTCCTTAACGACTAAAACCTAGCCTCATAAAGTCCATCAATGTCCTCTCAACTCCTCCTTGCTCTCCTTCTTCTACCATATTCCTTTGTATTTTTTCTTAACTTCTAGCTCTTCTTAGCTCTCTTTCTTGCCTTATAATATCTGAAAGCTCTTCTTTACTAAGCTTGTTAGAACTAATCTAAACAAGATGTTAAACAAAACAATTGGGGCCAAAAACTTGTTGATTGCAAAAACAAACTTATTTTACGCTAAAAATTGCAAGTATATGGGTCGTTACTTATAGTAAAAAGCAAATATCATCCTACAAAGATTATGCTTCGGTACCACTTAATTCAAGCTATGCTTTGTTTAAGACTCAAATTCGAATAATAAACTGAAAAGTAAATTAAATTAAACAAACTAGCAACAATTTAAATAATGCAACAATGGAAATCTGTCAAGAGTGTTAATAAAGTTGTGGGAGAGGGGATTTTACCTACATTACTGTTAATTTAGCCTTTTATGTTTTTATGGGATGTCGGTTATAAGCAATCGTAGGGTTGATTACTCTCTCTTGAGTTATAATCGTTCCCTAAATTGTAAACCCTAATCGAATTATGGACTTGCAATCTCTCAATTCACAAATTACCCACAATTCTAGTTAGTTTTAAAGCTCACTATAAACAATCGGGTCTTGCACGGGATCTCTCTCTATGAAATTATCAACTAGATTGATTAAGTGGCCAATTAGATCACCCAACTCTCATTAATTCAATCTAATCTTTTTTATCCGGTTCACCCTCTCGGTTTGTTACCAAGACATGCAGATACATTAATCAATCACAACACCCAAATCAAGTAACCACAATTCAACTAGATTAACATTAAATATAAGTAAAATTTTGAAGGAAAAGCTAGAACATCATTAACAACTCAAAATCCATAACCATACAACCATCTCAATCTTACACATTAAATGAATAAAAAATTAAATGAGGAGGAAATGAAACTTAGAGTGGATGATTCATGAAAGCAGCGTCATCGAGAGATCATCTATTTCCGAAAGCTTCGGCATCGAAACCCTTCTCTTCTTCTTTTCTCTCTCTCTTGTTTCTCTCTCTCTTTTGGGTTTCCAAATGTAAGCTGAATGTAGACTCCCTTCTAGGATTACATCATTATACTTTTATAGTCTCTTCTAATTAAGGTAACCCTAGTGTCTTTCAGGGGTCCGAAATGTCCCTTGAAAACTCAAATTCAAAAGTGACTTCGATTATGTCTACGCACAGGCCACAATTGTGGCCTTTAGTGCACGATCATGGCCTGTTTATCTGCTCTCTGTCACGATCGTGGCAAATTCCCGTGATTGTGGCCTTATGCTTGAGCTTCTGTGACGACCGTGGCAAATGTTAGTGCTTCTCCTAATGATCATGGCAGATTCCAAACAATTGTGACCTATATTTTGGTTCGGGTCTCCTCCGAAACTCTTCCAAGTGCCCTAAAACACTAACAAACTTATCACGATACCTCATATATATAAAATTGAAGGTCAAAAACATGTTCTCACCCAAAGAACACTTAAAACAAAAATATTTATGAACTAACACAATTCTTAACCTAAACATACAGTAAACAATCAAATTACCTATAAAAATACATTGCAATCTACACATATTAAATACCCAAGGAAATGCACTTTCCTGGAAATATCTCACCTCACTTTTGCTGATGACATCTTACTCTTTTCTAATGCAAGTTAACCATCCATTCAGTGCTTGATGAAGTTCGTGGAGAAATTCGGTAATCTAATAGGTTTGTGTATCAATAAGGAGAATAGTTCATTAATTGTCTCTAAGGATAGTAAGCATATAGTAAAGGATCGAGAAAGAATCACATGTATGACTTTTATTCCCCTTCCAATTAAATACTTAGGGTCCCACTATCTTTTAGGAAGCTCTCCTATGAAGATTGCCTGCGGCTATTTGATGTAATCAAAAAGAGAATAGAGAGCTAGAAGAGCAAGTTTCTGTCATTTTTAGGGAGACTATAATTGACCACTTTACTGCTAAAAAGCTTAGCGATATAATGGGCTTCACACTTCATGCTACTAAAGAAGTTGCTCAAAGAGATAGAGAAAATCATTCGTAAATTCTCATGAAAGCATAATTTGAACTCCAACCCTAATGTAACAATTTGTGAGACAAATGTTACCTTACAAAAAGAACAGGGAGCTTAGGGATCATTGCTCTTTGCCCAATCACTCTTCAACAAATGTCTATGAACATAAGAAAAGAAAAGTAATTTCAAGGAAAAGTAATTTCGTACTTGAAAATCGTAGTTTTTAAATATTTTTTGGGTTTGCTTTGGTTATCTTAGGCTATATTTGGTTGGACGTAAAGTTTTTAATGTAATGGAATAATTTATAATGGAATGAAATGTAAATAGATGTAATATTAGAAAGTTGTTGTTTAGGAGGGATGGAATAGTTCATAATATAATATTGTGAAATGTTGTTTGGATGAAGGGTTTATAATGTAATATAGTGTAAAGTTGTTTATTATTTTATATTCTATCATAAACCTTTTAAATTGGAGGTTTTTTTATTTTTATTAATGTTTAGAATGCAATGAAATGTAATATGAAACTTTCTTATTTTACATTATATTATATTCTATTAATAAACTCCCAATCGAACTTACCCTTAAGGAAATGAAAACATATCTGGTGGGGGAGTACAAGTAACTATTGAATTATTCCATATCTAGAAGATAGGAAAACTTCAGAAGGAAATACTGAGAAACTTCACCGTACGTCTGATCGACAGAAAATTGTTGCATACTTTTCTGCTATTTATTTCTCTATTAAATTGAATCGAATGAAGTGGTCTAGAAGTTAACTTAGAGAAAAAGTCATTTCCCAAGATTTGTCTACCAACCAAAAGATAACATGTCCTTTGTTGTTGCCATTCCGGTCCACGTTTGCAGAAGATGACATGAACCTGAGCGCTTCCAAGCATAGAACTTTCTACCCAATCACACGGTTGTGTTCACTTTTATCGGTAAAGACAAGATGTTTGAAACCTAATAAACTATACCAAGGACTATATGAAGCACCTTGCTTTGTCCACCGTTTTAACAAGAAATTAACGAAAAGTGGAAACGCGTTTTTGAAGTTGATCCGAAAACAAAGAACTTTGGGCACAAAGGGTCTCACAATATGCAGAGAAGTCAGAATGTAGAACATGAGCACTTGAAATAGTTTGGATGAACAAGCAAATGGAGTCATTGAAAACACACAGACAAAGACCCGATAGGCCCAAACTAATTGTTATCTTCTAAGAAGCACAGACACGGATACGGACACGGGACACGACACAGACACGGACACGAGGACACACCAACTTTTAAAATTTGGTAGACACGGACACGACATATATATATATTATAAAATTTAAAATTAAGAAAAAAAATCAAAATTTATAATATGATATATATCGATTGATATTTTTCAAGACTTCCAACATCTTGATAATTCATAAATATTTAATACTTTATAAGCCCCTCTCAAAAAACATGGAACATATATTTTATGGAGCATATATTTCATTAAGCAATATCCGAGCGGTCTTCAGACGTGTTCGAGCTGTATCCACCGTGTGTCAGTAGGTGTCCGACACGAACACGTATCCGACACGCAAACACGGCCCCATTTTACCATATCTGTGTTACATAGGTTATCTTCAACCCCAAATACAGAAGGCGAAGGTGAAATAATCTCCCACTTTTATTCAATCATGCATGACATGTCTGCCAAAAGACTAATCGGAACGCTTGTCATCGTCAGCTCTTACTTGGATCCCCAACCCATTAGCTGCCCACCGTAACTGGGGAAGAGAAAGAAACTTCTACCCTTTGTCAACCAAGTCTTTTTTTATACTCCTCCGTCTACCCACTACCCCACATGCCTTTAATACTCGTTTCCTAGTTTTCACCACGACCTCATTCAAACGTATATATAACCAGTATGGGGCGCCGAGTAATTTGTTTGCTTACAAATTTCTGCTCTATTTCGTCGTCAATACTTATATCATCTACATTTCAACTCAAATGCACTAAAAGTCATCAATACTTACATTCCGCAATTTCAATTTAAAGATCTAACATGTGGCTGTCACATCACCTTTTATTTCTTGTGGAAAAAACTTAAAGAGTGGAATCTATGGCTATCCATCCAAAATGAAGAAAATAATTGTAGCTTTATGAAAACTGCACAAGGCAAGTGGGATCTACAGTAATTTATCGACTAGTAAAACAAAGAATGCATAGGATATTATTATAATTAATATTTATTTATAATTAATATTTAATTATGTCATTATTATTTAATAGTCAGATATTATTATCAAATACGAAATTTAATTATATTAAAATAATATTTTATTATTTATAATTATTATTATCACTAATAACTATTTAATACTAATTACCACTAAACAACGATAATATGATCGTCAAATTTTTTCTTCTAATTATCCGTAACATTATTTAAACATTAAACTTATCATAACCGCCAACTAAAGAATCAGTGGCCAGGTCTGGTTATCACTGTGTATATTTCAAGTGACAACTGGATGTCCAGCCTGTAACGCCCCAAAGTAGGGGTTAGAAGACATGAGTACAAATTACGAAATTGGCATGCAGTCATGACATTTTTCGGG
>JANKOE010000009.1:10921737-10933937 GCA_026284465.1 Erythroxylum citrifolium | reverse complement strand
TATCCTAAAGGAAGAAACATGATCAATGCACTAACACATAATATCTTCTTTAACTAAAATTATTAATATACAACATTTTTTAATGATCTCCTTGATCCTTTATCTTTCCAATTTCATCTTAACGCCTTGCTTTTCTCAAATCCTTATCAAGTTTTTTACGTCGTTTCCAGGGATTGTACCTAGTATCAAGTGTGATTTGAATTGTTTTTATTTGAGCATTGTTTTTATTTTTATTCGATCCTCTTTTCTTATGTGTAATAGGTGTATGCAAACAAGAAGTTTTGAAAGTGCTAGTAGATTAAGCGAACTTGACATCACCAAACTTAAAAGGGAATTGAGAAAAACAAGGTGTCAAGATGAAATCGAAAAGATAATGGAGGATCAAGGAGATAAAGGCGGTGACCAAAGAACATTAATGGATTTTATGCTACCCAGGTTTAATACGAACCAATAAGGGATCATCTAGCTGCCTATTAAAGCGAACAATTTTAAAATTAAGCTTGCTTTATTAAATATTTTGCAAACTATTGTTAAATTTTATGGTTTAAGGAATGAGGATCCAAATGCTCACCTTGCTAATTTTTTGGAAATTTATAGTACATTTAGGTATAATGGGTTATCCGAGGAGGCAGCAAGGATGAGGGTCTTTCCCTTCATATTGAAAGATCGGGAAAAGGCATGGCTAAATTCTCGTAATTCAAAGCATGTAACTACATGGGAAGAGTTAGTGCAAGGTTTCCTAGTTAAATACTTTCCATTAGCAAAGACAACTTGGACTGTCAAGGAGATCACAACCTTTTAGTAGTATGACTCTGCGAGGCAGGAAAGAGATTTAAGGAGCTACAAAGAAGTTTTCTTTATCACAACTTGCCAAGAGAGCTGTTATTGTAAACATTTTATAATGAAGTTAATGCAGTAACTAGGAGTACAATTGATGCAGCAGCTGGAGGCTTGTTGATGAGAAAAACCATCGATGCTACATATTATCTAATTGAGGATATGGCCATTAACAACTATCTGCAGTCAAGTGAAAGAAATAGACTGTACAATGTGAAGGAACAAAAGATAATCATGGCAACAGAGTCAGCTTCAACCATACAGGCGTAGATAGTGGCATGAACCAGAAAGCTAAACAACGTTAATGCCTCATCCAGTTTGGTAAAACCAATGCAATAGGTTTGTGAAATATGTGGACAATATGAATATACGTCAACATAATGTTATTTAATGAACAATGATGGAGGGGAATCATCAAATTATTTGGGTGTGCCACAACTTTTAGGTAACATTCCTTTCTCAAATACTTACAACTCTTTATGAAAAAACCACCATAATTTTTTCTGGACTAATAATGCAGGTAAACAATTTGAGACCCAAAGACCATCAGGATTCCAAGACAGGTAAGGAAATTGTGAGTCAAAGTATGAAAGCTCGAGTCAAAGATGGAATCCCATTTTTTCAGAATAATGGATACGATAGGCTCTATAGACTCCAAGGTTAACAGTATAGATGAAGAATAGAAGAAGACATAAGTAAGGACTGACCTGATGCTTAAGAATCACATGTCTTCCATTCACAACCTAAAGGTACAGGTGGGCCAGCTTGTAACAACATTGACAATCAAAATTTTAGGTAACCTTCTAAATACTAGTGAGTCTAACCCAAAGGAGTAAGTGAAAAAAATGCATTTGAGAAGTGGGAAGGAGTTGGCAAAACCAGTTCAGAAGGAAGCCAAAGATCAGGTTAAGACAAGACAAGAGAAAGGCAAATAAAAGGTAAAAGAAGAGGAGGAACCCCTACATTCCACCTCCACCATACACATCTAAGTTACAATTTCTATAGAGATTAAGGCACAACCCTGTAGAGACCCAATTTGCAAAATTTTTCGAAAAGCTTAAGAAGCTACATTTGAGTTTTTCACTTTTAGAAGTGCTTGAACATATGCCCAAGTATGAAAAATTCTTAAAGGAGCTACTTTCCCACAAACATGCTTAGGATTCTAAGCAGACAGTAGCCTTAACAACCAAGTGTAGTTTGATGATCACTAACAACATGCCATCAAAATAAAAAGACCCAAGGAGTTTCACTATTCCTTGCATTGTTAATTGTATGGAATTTTCTAAATGTTTTTTATGATCTTGGTGTAATTATTAATCTTATGTCATTGTCTATTTTTAGGAAATTGAAACTGAACGACATAAAATCAACCTCAATGACAATTCAGTTAGCAGATCATTCGATAAAGAAATCATTTAGGGTTATGGAAGATGTTCTGGTAAAGGTTGACAAATTAGTTATTCATTTTGACTTTATAATTCTTGATATTATAGAAGATATACAGTGTCCACTCATTCTGGGACGTACATTCCTGAACACTAGGCGGGCACTCATTGTTGTTAATAATGGGATCGTAATTCTGTGTATTGGTGATGAAAAGGTTGAATTAAATACGAATAAGACATTAAAAAGTAAGGTTGAGCGAAACATTTGTATGAAAGTGGATGTGGTGAATGATTGTATAGAGGAACAATAGAGAGAAATGATTGAGCAGAAAAGTGAAGTAGATGACAATGAGATAAGTGTAGAAGAAGGGGAGTTAGATGACAATCAAAATTAGGAACCCTTAGAGAGAACAAAGTCATTACGCCCACCTTCTTGTGAGAAACCACCAACCATTGAACTCAAACCACTACTAGCGCATTTAAGGTACACATTTTTGGGTAAGGATCAAACACTACCAATAATTATTTCAAATCAGATGAATGAGGAACATGAAAAGAAAGTGGTTGAGATTATAAAGAGAAGGAGGAGAGCTATGGGGTGACAAATATCAGACATTCGAGGAATAAGTCCCAGTATTTCACTGATACCAACTAGTACCATCTGAATACAATATTAATATATTTCATTTCATACCATTTTTCAGTTGGTATGCTACAAAATTTGTTTCTTTGGTCATGATAGTTAAAATATAAATAAAAAGAATATGAATTTCAAATTTTTTTATATGAAAGAAAATGGACTTTTGACTAAAACGAAAAGGATTATAGAAAGATGAAACTAATTCCTAAAGAGAAGATGAATTGAGTTCTTATTTGATAGAAAAGATGAAATAAACTAGATTTTATTAGAAAAATACTTCTTTTTTAGATTAAAAAATATTTTGGTTTGATTGGACTTTTTTTAATAATTATAAAAATCCCAAATTTTACTTAATTTTACATTAATAGTTTGAACTTTAAAGGTAAAATACTATAAGTTTCAATTTTAGCAAAATAGCCTGATATTAAGTTATTTGTTAATGTGAATGACGTGGCGACCTTCTTCAAATTAGTACTTTTGCCATAGGTTGCGTATTGGGCCAAAGGAAAGATAAGAGGTTACATGCGATTTACTATACCAGTAAGACTCTTGCAAGACCTCAGCTGAATTACACAACTATAGAGAAGGAACTACTTGCAATAGTGTACATTTGTGATAAGTTTTAACAATATCTTTTGGGTTCAAATGTAATCGTATTCACTGATCACGCAATGTTAAAATACCTTTTCAATAAAAAAGATGCAAAACCAAGGCTCATTCGATGCATGCTACTTTTACAAGAGTTTGATATAGAGGTGAGAGATAAGAAGGGAGCAAAAAATATGGTTGCAGACCACCTATCTAGACTGGAAGGAGGGGAATGCAAGCCAAGCGACAACATTAATGAAAACTTCCTTAACGAAACCTTGATGCTCCTCGAAAGTTTAACTACACCATGGTTTGTCAGTATCGCAAATTATGTCGCCAGTGGTAAACTTCCTTCAGATCTAACTTATTAATAAAGGAAGAAATTCTTGCATGAATATAACTGATATATATAGGATGAGCCAATTTTATATAGGTTATAAGCTGATGGATTAATGAGATGATGTGTTCTACAGGAAGAAATTTTGGATATCCTAAAGCAATGTCATGAAGGTCAGTATACTGGACATTATGGAGCCAACAAAACGGTGGCTCGAATACTTGAGAGTGGATTTTATTGACCAGAATTGTTTAAGGATGCTCAGACCTTCATAGAACAATGTGATCTATACTAGAGAATAGGTAACATCTTTAAAAGATAAGAAATGCCTTTATCCAACATTTTAGGAGTGGAAGTTTTTGATGTATGAGGCATTAATTTTATGGAACATTTCCTATCTTCAATGGGAAACATGTACATTTTAGTGAGATTGCACTATGTTTCGCGTTGGGCCGAAGCAGTGACATCTCTAACTAATGATGGAAAGGCGGTACAAAAGTTCATTAAACGACTATTTAACCGGTTTGGAGTGCCACGTACAATAATAAGTGATGGAGGTACACATTTTTGCAACAAATCTTTTGACTCTCTTAAAAAGATATGGAGTGCACCACCATGTTGCTACACCTTACCATCTGCAAACTAGTGGCCAAGTGGAAGTTGTCAATAGGGAGTTGAAACGAATTTTAGAAAAGGCAGTGAACAACTCCAAAAAGGATTGGGTAATAAAGTTAGATGATGCCCTTTGGGCCTATAGGACTGCTTTCGAAACACCTATCGTAACAACTCTCTATAAGCTTGTATATGGAAAAGCTTGTCATTTGTCGGTCAAACTAAAACATCGAGCATACTAGGCGATTAAAGCATTAAATTTCAATCGAAAGTAAGCAAGCAAAAAGAGACTTCTGCAACTGGACGAACTTGAAGAGTTTCATCATAATGCATACAAAAATGCCAAACTCTACAAGGAAAAGGTAAAGAAATGACATGACTCTCGTTTTAAACAAAAGGAATTTAAAGGGGGAGACGCGGTTCTACTATACAATTCAAGGTTAAGGCTATTTCTAAGGAAGTTAAAATCTTGATGAAGTGGACCTTTCACGATCGTTCAAGGTTTCGATCATGGAGTTCTCAAATTGGAAAATGCTAACAAGGAAATTTTTAAGGCCAACGGGCATCGTTGCAAGTTATATCTCGGAGGAGCGATTTCCAAGGACAAGGAAGTGATTTCCTTTTATTTGAATAATTAAGATGCCTCTAGGGTTGCAAGGTCAAGCTAAGGACCATAAATTAGCATGTTTAGTAGTCTCATTGAAATCGTTAAGTTTAGATAGAGTTGTTTGTGAATTTCAATAAAACTTTAGTAAATTTAATTGATCTGGAATCAAAATTTGCTTACTCTTTTCAAACAATTCTTGGATAATACAATAATCTTAGGGCGTTCAGCTACCATCTCCAACACCATTACCACCTCTATCACCATAAAACTTGTTCTAACCCCCTTTCTTTTTAAATTTATTCATTATTCATTATTCATTATTATTATTATTATTATTATTTATCTTTATTGTTATTGTTGTTTTTTATTTTAATTTAATTAATATTTTTCTGTCTTTATGTGTTTATTTATCTCCTTCTCACATTGAGGACAATGTATTGTTCAAGTGTGGGGAGGGTTATATCTTTTATTTGAAAGATAATTTTGTGTAGTAAATGATAGTTTGTTAGGTTGCATTCTGTGAATCGTGTGAATGTGTCAATGGCTTAGATGGATCGAAATTGATTTAATTTTGAACATGATCTATTAGATTGTAGAGAATTATTAACTGGTATAATTAGTGAACTAGGGATTCTTTGATTAAATATGCTGCTTAACTAAGATTTAGTGTTTAAATGTAGCCTTCTAAATTGTCACGTTCATTCATAATTTGAGGCTTTTTAACCTAAGTAGCTTTGGTACTATTTTTTTCATGAAAACGAGTAGCTAAAGCAACAAGGTAGGCAATAAATTTTTTTTTGTTAAAATAAGTAACTATTTCATTGGCCTTCGGGTTATGAATAGAGCTAGTAGCCAGTTGAGAATGTGATATAGCTGAGTAACCAGCTCAACACACATCACAATTGTGTGCCTTCATTAAAAAGGCTAGAATGACGTTCCAACCAAGCAGCTTCATAAAAAACATGATTAAGTTGAGTAATCGAATTGACATTCATTACCAATGTTTGCCTCCGTGTAAAAAGACTAAGTCCATGTTCATAAAAAGTAATAAAAATAAAATTTTGTTTCTGAATTAAACCTACTGAACTTGTAGTTGTCTGACTTTTCATGAAAACGTACTTAAGATTAGTTACAGAGTTGAATGATCAAAGAATTATTAATGAGTGTGTGTAATTGAGGTATATTGGTGTGTTTGTTACTGTTTCAGGGTAAACAGTGAAAAACAGAGAAGTTTTGGAAAGACTTGGACAGAAACAATGACCCACGATCGTGGCCCATCCTGTCATGATCTTGACAGAAGCAAGGGAGATATCCCACGATCATGGCCAAATTGCCACGATTATGATAGAAGCATCATATTTGGCTCACGATTGACCCCAAAAAAACCTAGGGCTGCCACAAACACACTAGGTATAAAAAGAACAGGACAAAAGAATAAGAGAGCTTCTTGCATCAGCCACCATCAAGAAACCCTAGAGAGATTTCATTGAGAGATTGAGAAAGAGACGAAGGAAGAGAGATGTGGAAGTCGACATGAAGTACTTCCCAAAATAGGAGATTTCTCGACGTTGTTGCCTCCGTCATTTGTTCAGATCTAGTTTCTGATCTATTTCAATTTTATTTATGTATAGAATTGGGATAGTTGTTGAGATAGGATTTTATGAATGTTGAGGAATGTCTAAACTCACCTTCGGATTGTTTTTATCTTTTATTCAATAAAAACTTGATCTTTTATGTTATTTAGATTCATTGTGATTGATTTCTGGACTTGCATAATTTGGCGATAGACTGAGAGGGTGAATCGAATGAAAAATAATTAAATTGGGTTAATGAGAGTTGGGTGATTTAATAAGAATGAGAAGTCAATCAAATCAGTAAGTTTTAGGTTTTGTTTTATTTTCTGCTGTGTATTTTCTTATATGTGATGCATAATCGAAACCTTACAGAAAGGCGACTATTAAAGAATTTTATTAATAAAACATAAAGGAACGTTTATTGGATAAAGATGAAAAGCTTTTGAAAACAACCAATCGTAATCTGTTTCACACAAAGCATAGAACAGTTGAGCAAAAAGATGCCTAATAACTTAACTGTTTTCCTTCCTTCTATCACAGTCAATGGAAATTTACCAAATTAAGAAATCTAGTGAATAAGATGTAGTATACGATACTTTTGGTAAAAAAAAAGTTTATTGATTTTTGTTGGAAATATAGAAGACAAATAAATTTTAAAAATGATCAATGATCTAACATGAAATAGGCTCTGATACCATTTGATAGAAATTGATACCTCATTGTGAAAACCATCACCAATCATATAAACAATCTTATCAAATCATCAAGAATACTTAGACTTGTTGCCAAAGCGTACCTGAATATATGAGAATAACATGATTCTCGAGTCTTGTGGTTACTCATCTTCCAAGTCAATATGTACGTTTATTTTCTCTAAAGAACTGTCTCTTTTCTAACTGATGGGATATCAGAAAAGATAATCGTTCATATAACTTGGGGACTATAACTCTAAAATAGAAAAAGTCTCTATATATTAAAGCCCGTACTTTATTAGATGTCATATAGCCCAAAGTCTTTAACCTTAATAAATCACTTTAATAGGGCTTAACCTTATGATGGCTCATAATATACAATTAATTTATAAATATATGTGCCCACAAGTTATAATAAATTCAACACCTTAAGGTTAAAAGGTATTCATTTGAACTTTTCAAATTTAAGATGAATTAATTAAATTAAATCCAAATCTAATTTTTATCTCAATTTTAGATTTTTATCAATAACAATCAAATAGTTTAATAAAATTATAGAATTAAAGTTAGCTTTAATACCACTGTTAGAAAATCAAAGCAAGAACCGATCTCTCACATAATAAAATAATAACAAGACCTTTTTATTTTGATTAAGGTGAAGATCACTTAAAATCTATAACATAATTAATACATAAAATTTAACAAAGCATAAATCTTAGTTTATACCTTAGTGTGAAACTTGATTCTTTTTTGTTGTTTTTGTTGAACTGTTTCTGAAACAGTATCATCTCAACCACCTTTAGCCATATAAATGTATGAATTTTAATGATATCCATAGAACAAGTTGTGAGAACCCTACAATAATTGTAGAAAGGGTTAGGCAAAGAGTGCTAACTCCCTTAAACCCTAAGCCTATTTATAATAAGTCGTGAACATTTTAGTAATTTAATTGAAATAAAATTCTAATTTCAATTATCTTTTAATTAAAATTACAATTAGTTTTAATTAAATACTAGTTATGCTTAAATAAGAGCTAATAACTCATTCAACGATAAACTTTCTCAAGATTTACAATAAAATTTAACTTAACAAAAAAAATCTCTCTTCAACTGGTTCTTTTTGTGTGACCCATTAGATTCTAAAATATGTTGGCAATGGATATAAATTATACCTAAATCATATTTAGGACTAGATAAATTAAACCCATTTAATTTATCTTTAATTCACTAATTAAATAATTTATATAGATCAAGATTGGTATCTATCAATATATTATGACTGTAACACCCCCACTACCATAAAGTACGAACTGGAACACCCTAAGGACATTCTAGTAGATACCCTATAATAAGGCGTGATAAAAAAATTATAAATCTCACTTAAACATGGCATCGTCATTCTTTATTCGCCTAAAAACATCCTCAAGGAAACACAATAATTTAAAACAAAATTTCCTCATTTTATTCCATAAATTCGAATGTAAAATATATTGTATCTTTCGAATATCCATACATGTAAATCATCATATCCTAATACAAAATATGCTACATGTAAGAGGAAATACACAAAATGTCTAACTAATCGTTCAGTTCCAGCTGACCTACCTTTGAGTTATATCTTATTCCAAAAGTACAAGAATATACTTCTTGTAGCGTTTCTCAGTAGCTAATGTCCTCTCTCGGTCCTGAAAAATCAACATGCAATTTTGGTAAGTTTTGCGAACTCAATGAGGTAACCATCATCGATGGTTCACTCAGTTCATGCAACACATCACACATATAACATATAATTCACATCTTTACATTTTGCATAAATTATCACATATCATATTCTCACTTAAGGGTAAGACAATTTTGCATTTCAAACAATCAAACATACTTATTAAAATGTATATGAAATGCTCATGTGACTCTTTTTTAATTATTGCGTTGTTGTGACCGAGTGTCTAAACTATCCCGTATCTATTGTAGATACTGGGCTTATTTATATTGTCCCTTATCTGTTGGGGATGCAAAGCTCATTTTACATAGTGAGCCTTTGGCTCTTAATCACATTTGGATCTTTAAGCTTGTTTTTAGTGGCTACTCAGGTCACAACCCTCATTATCTGATCATACATTCATGTATGGAATGCATCTCTCATAATCAATCAATCATGTCAAGAAGCATTTAGTTCGTCACATTCACATACAAGTAGCACTTCAATATCACATTCATGCATCAAGTCTCGTACCTTCATTTTTCGACATCAACATAATCAAATCATATTCATATCATCATTCAAAACATATTCTAAAGCAAACAATTAATTGCGTGAACCGTCTAGGTTACTCACAGATTGCTCCCAAAGCAATTGCCTTGAAGTTCCGGCAATGTCTGGATGTTGACGTTTCAATTTCTCCTCTATATCAAACAATATACGCATATCACACTTTTGCACAATTATAAGTGTTTGTTAATGCGCATGTATGTATATAAAATATGCACAATGCATGTTCATGACAATCCCGAGTACCGCTCTATTATTCTCATCATGTAAACATTCATATTTCCAAACTCACATAAATATCATTTATACTTATGGTTTATACCGCAATAAAACCATTAAAATAGAAATTCATAACTCATTTCGTCAATTCAGATTTTTCCTAAAACATACCTTTGGGTCTACTGTGTATGATCAATATGACAACAAAAAAGAAGTAATTTGGCAACACTTTCTTCTAGAATTTTTTTCCCCATTGTCTTATATTTCTAATGACACCAAGATCATTCAATTTGGTTCATTACTCCAAAAGTTATACTCTAATTAATTCAGGCTGTTTTTAAACTAAAACAATATTCTATGCTCAACTTCAAGTCAAATTCTGGAATTCTAGAGATAGAATTAAAATTCAATTTCTTCAGAAAAATTGTAGCCATATGTCTCTAGTTTAATCTAAGTTAAGAATCATTCCATTTGAATAACTACTGATCAATATATCGCCAAACTATCGAAGCTTGTTTAATGAAAATACTCCATTCATCAATTTTCAAAGCTGTGCAGGAAAGTTGGTTGCGGTGAAGCCAAGAGTTGGCCGTGGCGAACTTTTCCAAAGAAAAATCCTCATAAAATCCTGGAAGTTGGCCATGGTGAACTTTCACAGAAGCATAATTAGTGCACATGTTACTGCTACATTTTCTAGCACTCATCTTCCAATTTTCCAGATTTCACACCTAACACAACTTGTACAAAGATCACTTTTTCTACTTCATTCAATCTTCATTCTCAACCCTATTTAAACTCAATATCATTAACAAATAAATCATGATCTATATTTGATCATTAACTCAAAAAACAGAACATGTGTATATACCATTCATCAACAATTTTCTGCACTCATCCTAACACCATTATCATGATCATTCTACCTCAAAAACATATGTATAATAATATATGAATTATTACTCATCATACATATCCAAAAGCAAGACATTTACTTCAACTATTCATCACTCACATTCATCATACATAAAACACCACTTTAAGCCATTTAACCTCTAACTATCATCATAAAAGCTTCATTAAACACTACCCATGAAGATTTACAAGCTACTTACTTGATTTAACTTCCAATTCTTCAAACCTTTCAAGAACACCAAGAATTCCTAATTTTCCATGCATCCCATGTACATCACCATAGAGGTTGGAAGGTTTAGGTTTTCTTGAGGCAATGAAGAAGATAACATGGTGGAGGTAATAATTGAAAGGTGAGAGAGCTAGGTTCAAAGTTGGTGAAGGTTGGCAACAAAATTCATGAAGAAGGTGGAGAAGCTTGAAGAAAATTGAGAAGTCACGTAGAAGAGAAGAAAGCAAGAGTAAAACAAAAAAACTTGGTCTTTCAAGTAAGAGCATCGTGAGTTTAAAGGCATGGTTTGGCAAGTGACAAGTTCTTATAGCTTTAAACGAGGTTCTTTCATTTAACTAGTCTAATCATATCCAATTTCTACTCCAATTGCCTCCCAATTTTAATTGACACTTGTCAATAAATCCCAAAGTCATTTATCAAAATTTCCATTTCCATTTGACAGTTAATTCTACAGCCATTTATCATTTGTCTTGCCACTTGGCATTTTTCCTAGTATAAAAATTACCCAAATTTTCAGAAATCTTTCTAAAATTCACCAAAAATTCTAAATTACTAAATACACTCTCCAAATCAGTTTTCAACATATAAAAAACCACAATTCTCAATATAATCACATTTATAAACAATTATACACAGAATATGTTAATGAATACATGTACAATTATTTTAATATGCATAAGTTCAATATTCACGTGTAAGTGCATATCATATAATGCATAAGCATGAGATGCATTTCTAATCTCTCATATATATATACTGTTCTAGCTTTAACGTGAGTAATGGGATGTTACAATTCTCCCCTCCTTAAAAGAAATTTTGTCGTCGAAATTCTTACCTGATTGTTTGAATAGGTGGGGATATTGCGTCCTCATATGCTCCTCTGTTTCCCGAGTTGCTTCCTCAGTTAAGTGATTCCTCCACAGGACTTTCACCAATAGAATGACTCGGTTCATCAACTGCTTGATCTGAGATCCCACTATCTTGATCGGCTCCTGAACATAACTTAAGTTGTCGGACCCCGATCCCGAAGCCCGACTATCCCGAGAGGTGAGCCCTGCTGGAGCCCATTCCCGGGACACTTGCCTTGTTGAGACCTCTAACTTTTCACTCTCTGATGACTCACTTTGGTGGTGAGCATACACTGATTAAGACTTATACCTTGACTGCTCTTGATAAACCCAAGAAAAATATAACTTTCCCAACTATAAGTCATGTTATACTGACAGACAACTCGAGGTATCTTACAGACACCTCGAGTTATGCTCACAGACACCTCGAGGTATCTTACAGATAACTCGAG
>JANKOE010000009.1:10780326-10797442 GCA_026284465.1 Erythroxylum citrifolium | reverse complement strand
TCAATTGCTTTGCTTCTGCTATTTGCTTCTGATTCGATTGGCATCGATTTGTTCATTTTGTTTTCATGCTTTATTATCCGATTCCATTCGTTTCGCTTTCGATTCTGAGCCTTCAATTTGCAATTGTTTCTGTTCAGTTCGAAACGTTTGTTTCGATTTGATTCCTTATTGTTTCTGTTTCCGAATTTGAAAAGAAATTGTGCTTTGGTTTCTGGTCTTTCGTTTCGTTCTCCGGTTAAGACCCGAACCATGTATTTGACTAAGTTTTAATAAGGAGCATGAGAACAAATTAGTATGAAAATGGATTTTAAGATGAATAAGATGAAAAAAAAATTTTATACCGGAATTTTCGGATTAGTCTAAGATTTCCAAGGGAATCTGTATGAGTAGTTGGGTTTCGAAAACGGGATCCAACACTTTGGATATCTAGGATCAAGCATAGTTGAATTCACAAGGTGAAGAGAAGATAAAACAAGGATAAAATAATCCCTAAGTTTTCATCATTGAGTAACTTCAATTTCAATGTTATTTTTTATTTGTTCAGTTATCAAGTTTTGTTAGTTTACTTGAATTTTTAGTTAATTCAACCTTTTGTTACCTTAGGCAAAGTGTAATTTAAATTGTTAGGTGACTATTTAATCCCCTTGTAAATGATATCAGTTGTACTATAATATACGACTCATATACTTGTAGTATAGCATAAAACTAGCAAACATTGGAGAAGATCATTAACAATGCTACAAACTAGATTTGTCAAATAATTATAATAATATGACTGTTACATTTAACTTGACTAATTTATCTTTATATGATGCAAATAATTCAAGAATAAATCATTTCGAGGAGGGAAGGGATGACAGAGATCAACTTGCAATAGCACTTATTGTCAATCATTCTCATAATTCTTTGAAAGGAATTAAAGATCTATTGAATATGGCAAAGACTAAATGCATGAATTTAGTTTTGTAAGGATGAATCATGGTGATGCATGAAAAGGAGGTTTTTAAAAATGAATTAGATACATTGCTAAGATTCATCATTTTTCTACATATTGTTGAAAATATAAAATGTTTAATATATGAATAAAAATATTAAAAATGTTTAACAACTTGATCCATATGATTGGAGTTAAACTTGAGAAACTTTGAGAATGTGAAAACATATGTAAAATGTTAGTGTTAGCGACACTCTTGCATTCGATGATGAGATTCGGGGAATAGAAGTAAACTAATGCTAGTGCCGTACTTGCGACCAACACTTGACTTGTTAATATTTGCACTCATAAAATTTCACAAGTTATTCAATGTCAGAAGCTAGATAGGTGTCAGGCTCGTATATTAGGTAGTTAGCTTTAGAATTTCATATTTTTGTTTAAGTAAGGATATGACTTTTTGAAGTTATTTAATTGTTCCTAATTAGATTATGAAAAAGGTGAATGTGCATTTACTTTTAGGATATAAGCTTTAGGGATTTTGTATATATTAAAGGCTATCTTATTGATATAGTTTAAAATAATTTAAGACTTTTCTTCACTTTGATAAGAACTTTCTTTTTATTCTTTAATAAGAAAATATGATTTTATCAAGATAACTTGTGGTAATCAAAATACTTATAACTTTAGTTCTAATTAGCTAGTTTAATTAGGGTTAAGTAATCTTTACCTAATTTTGAAGACAACCCTACGTATTTGAGTCTTAGATAGTTTCTAGCCTAAGTTTCACTTTACTAAATATTTAAGATTAAAATTTTAAAAATATCCCAACCTTTTTACTATAGGACAAACTGTTTCAAATAAAATGATATTGTATTCCATTGTATATATTGTATGATCATAATTACATATTATAATAGTGATTTAAAAAAAATAAAATGATTATAGTAAGTCACATAAAAATATAAATTTCAAATATCTTCCGAATAAATTAAAAGGTAAATCTTTAGTTTGATTAGAAAATGGATGTTAGTAACATGAAGGCAAAATTAATTCATATCTTGTAGGTGGGTAAGTAGAATTTGGACGAAAAAATAATATAGAAGTTCTAGAGTAAAGTCAAAAGATTTTATTTATTTATGGGTTAACCCACGAGGTGTTTTGGGTGAACCTGAACTGTCGGTGGCACCTTTAAACCATTATCATGCCTAGATTAATTTCCTACTCGTGCCTTGTGGGACTCTGAGGGGCGGCTTAGCATTACCACCAAGTATTTAACACTGCTGCATTCACAAGAAGGGTTCGAACCCCTATCCTTGTTTAAGCGAAGATCAACCCCTTACCACTAAACTTTAGTGCTCGATGGTAAAAAGAGTTTTAATTATATATATATAGAAGTTCCAGGGTCAAGTCAAAAAAGTTTTAAATTAATTATGTTCAAATAGTTTCTGTTGAATAAAACTATCATACATCCCTGCAATAGTTTCAAAAGAATTTTGTATTATATAATTTATACTTTTGCATTTAGCAAGTCCAAAATTTCAATATGAACAACATTCATCAAGGTAATGCTCTTTCAAATTTCCAAATTTGTTGTATTTAATATTTTTATATATTAATGACAAAATTACATTTAACCCTCTTAGTTGAGCTGTTTCTAGTCCTTTTTAGTTTTTTTCTTTCCCTTGTAACAAAAAAAAGAACCTATTACCTCCTTTGACCACCAGTCAAAGGAGTTTAAAATTCAAAAAGACTTTTTTATTTATTACTTTTTATTGTTATTTCTAGTTTACTCTCATGGCCCAAAAAAACCCATGAGCTACCCAAACTACCCTGGGTTATTTTGGAGGGAATGATTATGGACGAAATCAACTCTATTGAGAAGAAAAATAGAATCAGAAGGAATTTTCTCCAATCTTCTTTTTTTTAATCTCGAAGTGAACAAATTCAATAAGATTTGAAAAGGTTCGGAGGAAAGGAAACCTTTTTTTGGAAGAAAAAAGGACATTTTCAAATTTTTTGTTTTTTTGAAGTAATGGTGAGAAGATAACTCACAAACAAAAATTTGTAATTTTTTCATCAATTAATAGTTAGAACATACAATTATGAAAAAATGGCAGCTCCAATAAATTTTCTTTTTTAATTTTTTCATAAATAAATTTTCTTTCTTAATTTTTTTCATAAATTAACGGTCATGAAGTATAATTATGAAGATAATGGTATTTTTAGTAAAATTTTCCTTTTTTTATTAATGGTTAAAATGTAATTCATGCTTAAAATAATTTTTATTTTTGAAATAGAGGGCATAATGAAATAAAGCAAAAAAATAGGGGAAACGTATTTTAGTCATCAAAAGATTAAAAGGATTATATTTTTTTCTAAAAAATACAATATGTACAATTATAGTGATGTCATCATAATACATGGGTAAAAAAGTTTTTTTGAATTCAAGCTCCTTTGACTATTGATCAAAGGGGATATTAAGTCTACTTTAAAAATAAAGAGGAGCATAACATATCAAGGATAAAACAAATGAAATTACATGTATTTTTTTCCTATATTAATTACTAAAGTAGGACAATCCGTTACTGAAAGTGGACTCTACGGCTATAATCCTATTAGAAGTCAAACCCGATAGAAGCTTATAGTTTTTTCTGGATACAATAGTTGAGTACCTAGCTGTCAACATTCATTTATTATAGTTGTGAAATGGTTGTGATGTAGTTGCAGGTTCATTTATTATGGTAATCTTTTAGTTAACTTTGGAGTGTTAAAGTCGGTGAACAAAACCGACTTTAATGGTTAT
This sequence comes from Erythroxylum citrifolium, assembly GCA_026284465.1. Lineage (NCBI taxonomy): Eukaryota > Viridiplantae > Streptophyta > Magnoliopsida > Malpighiales > Erythroxylaceae > Erythroxylum > Erythroxylum citrifolium. Next base: position 10,793,705 of record JANKOE010000009.1, on the reverse strand, counting down.
AAAAGGGGTTATATGGGTAGTGTTTAAGTAGTGAGAAAATAGTGAAAAAAGATAGAGAAAAGGAAAGTGAAAAGAGAATAAGAGAGAGTGGGAGGTAGAGAGCTACAACTCAAAGTTTGTAATATCATTCTTTTATCAATATATATTGCTACTTGTTCTAGTGGCTTGTCCATTTTTATTTTTTCCTAACAAGTGGTATCAGAGCCAGGTTTATGACTATGTTTAAGGATGTGAAAATGACCAATATGATTTAGCCTCAAATTTCAAAATTGGCAAAGACAAAGACAAAGACAAAGACAAATTATGGAAACTGGAGCATCCAAATGAAGGTACTACTTGGACTATAAGATTTGTGAGAGATTGTCGAAGAGGGCTACACTGAGCCTGAAGATGCGACTGCTGAAGCAACATTATCAAAGGTGCAAAGGACATCACTTAAAGAATCACGCAAGAAGGACAAGAAAGCCCTATTTTTCATTTTTCAAGGACTTTACGAATCAACGTTTGAAAAAAAATCAGACACAAAAACATCAAAGGACGTATGGGAAACCCTACAAAAATCTCTTCAAGGAGTCGAAAAAGCTAAAAAGGCATGGCTCCAATCTCTTAGAGCTAAATTTGAAACATTAAAAATGTAGAGTTTCGAAAAAATTAGTGACTACGTTACTCGTTTGAAAACATTGGCAAACGAGATGAAAAGAAATGGAGAAGCTCTTGATGATTTAAGGTTGCTAGAAAAACTCTTACGTTCACTGACAAGAAAATTTGATCATATCATCCCTGTCATTGAAGAATCGAAAGATTTGTCACAAATATCTATTGATGAGCTTATGGGCTCTCTTCAAGCTTATGACCTGAGAATGATCCAAAATGAAAATACTAATGATTTAGAACAAGCTTTGCAAAGTAAGTTATCTATTGGTGGCAATCAAACTAGTTACCAACAAGGCAGAGGAAATCGAGGAAGCTACAAAGGTGCCTCCAGAAGTGGACGTGGTGGATGAGGATGTGGTAGGAACTTTTTTGAAAGAGACCAAACAAATGACAACTATCAAATATATGGTCGTGGTAGAGCATTTCAAAAGTGAGGAAGAGGCAGTTTTCAACAACGAGGTAATAAATCAAAAGTGCAATGTTATAACTATAATCCATTTCAGTTATAAGTGTAGATTAGCCTCGAAGAAGGAGGAAACAAATCATTTTGTAGTAACATAAGATAAAGAAGATCAATTGGCAATTTTCTTAACGTACAAAGGAAATGAAGAATGCATGAAAAATGTTTGGTATCTTGATATCAGTGCTAGCAACCACATGTGTAGACCAAATGAGCTGTTTACAAATTTAAATGAGACAATTCAAGGAGAAGTTACTTTCAGTGACTCATCAAAAATTCCAATGAAAGGTAAAGGTAAGATTATGATTACCTTAGAAAATAGAGAGAAGAGCTATATATATGATGTTTATTATGTACTTTCATTAAGAAACAATATTATCAACCTTAGTCAGCTCTTAGAAAAAGGGTATGACATACATTTGAATGATTGGTCTCTTATCATCAAAAAAGGTGGAGAATTAATTGCTAAAGTTGAAATGACGAATAATCGTCTTTTCACACTTGATATTCAGTCAGAAGTACTGAAGTGCATGAAATCTATCATTAAAGATGAGTCATGGCTATGGCATTTAAGGTTTGGTCATCTTGGTTTTATTAGCCTCCAATTGTTATCAAGAGCAAAGATGGTAAAGGGACTTCCAGAAATTAATCAACAGAATCAGCTATGTGAAGCATGCATTCAAGGAAAACAACATAGGCAAAGTTTTGAAGTTGGAAAATCATGGAGAGCTCGAAGACCGTTGGAGATTATTCACTTAGATATAGCTGGAACAATTGATATACCTTCATTTAGTGGACACAGGTATTATATTACCTTTATTGATGATTTCAGCAGAAAAAGTGGGGTGTATATTCTTAAAGAAAAAATCAGAAGCCTTTAATAAATTTAAGGAGTTCAAAGCAATGGCAAAAAAACAAAGTGGGCAATATTTAAAGATACTTAGATCTGATAGAGAAGGTGAGTACATGCCAAAGTTATTTGAAACTTTTAACAAAGATCATGAAATTATTCATCAGTTGACAGTTTCATATACACCACAACAAAATGGCATCCCAAAAAGAAAGAATCGCATGATTCTTAATATGGCGAAAAGCGTGGTAAAAGGAAAGCACTTACCAAGAACTTTCTGGGCTAAAGTCGTTCTATGTGTTGTTTACTTCCTAAATCGGTGTCCAAGAAGCAGTGTAAAATTCAAAATACCAAATGAAGCATGGAGTGGAAGCAAGTCAATAGTTGGACATCTTAGAATTTTTGGGTGCATTGCATATGCCCATATTCCTGATAAAAAAAGAAAGAAGTTAGATGACAAAGGTGAAAAGTGCATATTTATTGGTTATGAAAAGAGGATTAAAGCGTATAGATTGTACAGATTGTACAACCCTTTGACCAAGAAGGTGATCATCTCTCAAGATGTCGAATTCGATGAAGTAGATTATGAAAATGGAATTAAGAAGATAAGAAAGTCCAAGGATTATTTTTCGATGATGATAAAGAAGATGACTCCAACACATAAGATGAGCAAGGAGATGAACAAACTCCTCAACATAATTTTACAAATCTGGCATCAACACCATCAACTTCATCACATAGCAGTAGTAGCAGTAGCAATTCAGGGGGAGCACCTATAAAAATGCAGTCTACATGATATCCACGATGCCACAGAGCAAGTACAGACAACATTTGATTACTTATTGTTTTGTTTAATGGCAGAGTGTGATCAATTAACATATGAAGAGGTTATTAAAGATGAGAAATGGGAAAAAGCCATGAATGAAGAAATTGTTGCAATCAATAGAAAAGACACATGGGAACTAACAAATCTTTCGAAAGTACAGAAGGCAATAAGAGTTAAGTGGGTATGCAAGACAAAAGCTAATCAAGAAGGTAAGGTTGAAAAATACAAGGCAAGGTTAGTTGCTAAAGGCTATAAACAGAGAAAAGGAATCGACTATGAAGAAGTATTTGCTCTTATTGCAAGAATTGATACTATTAGACTTCTTATGCAGAAGCAGCACAAAATAGATGGAAGATTCATCAGATAGACGTGAAATCAGCTTTCTTGAATGGATACCTAGAAGAATAAGTTTACATTGAGCAGCTACCGGGATATATTAAAAAAGGACAGGAAGACAAAGTCTATCATCTGAAGAAAGCATTGTATAGATTAAAACAAGCTCCACGGGCCTAGAATATGTTAATAGATGAGTATTTCCAAAGTAATGGTTTTGCAAAAAGTCCAGATGAGTATGCCTTATACGTGGAGAAAAATAAAGATAGAGATATCATGATTATTTGTTTATATGTGGATGACATAATCTTTATAGGAAACGATTCGAGTATGTTTAGTGATTTTAAGAAATCTATGACTAAATAATTTGAAATGAAAAATATTGGTGAAATGCCATACTTTCTTGGAGTCGAAATAAAACAAATGGGAGATGGAATATTTATATCACAGAAGAAGTATGCAGAACAAATTATGAGAAAGTTTAGAATGAAGGATTGGAAACCAATGGCTACCTAGTAGAAACAAGTGTAAGATTGAGAATGGATTCAAATAGAGAGTTGGTAAACCCGATATTGTTCCAAGAGTCTAGTCAGAAGTCAGAGGTACTTGACTTTCATATGCCTAAATATTATGTATGCAGTTGGATTGGTCAGTAGATATATGGAGAAGCCAAAGTAAGATCACTTCATTATACCAAAAAGAATTTTAAGATATATTAAAGGCACAATAGATCATAGTCTATTTTATGCACATCCTCAATATTTAAAGTTGATTGGTTATTCAGATAGTTATTATGGTAGAGGCCTAGATGATTGAAAGAGCACATATGGATATGCATTTCACATTGGATCAACAATATTTTCATGGTCATCAAAAAAGCAACAAATAGTTGCTCTCTCGACGTGTGAAGCTGAGTATATCGCTGCAGTAGCATGTATATGTCAAGCAATATGGTTGAAGAATATTTTGAGTGAGTTATATCATCCACAAGAAGGTCCGATTACGATATACATTGACAATAAATCTGCTATATCACTTGCAAAAACTCTAGTGTCACATGGTCGAAGAAAACATAAAGTCATATGTTAAGTTATCACTTCACCGTCCAATAATCAGGATTTTCCTTTTCTCTATTAAATTTCATGGCATGCTTTATAAATCTTAATCTTGACTTCATGACTTGTTTCAACCTTTTGATTTGTAGGAAATACTTCTTCATGCTCATTTAATACCTTAGAATATTTTCGTATAATGCCTACTAAATAATATAATCCACCATATGCTTCTCCATTTATCAATACCTTTTAAATCAACCAATCAAACCAACTAATATTAATCAAAGTTAGCAAAACAAAATGTACAAACAAGCAAGGAAGACTTCAGAGGTACCATGAAAAAATAGTTGCATCATGATTGACCCAACAAAAGGAACCAATTATACTGTAGATATTGCACAATCAAATGTAAGCTACCAAAAGTTCCGTAGTGCATCAAACTTCTGGGAAAACATACACATTGTTGTAGTTCTATTTCTCAATACTGAACGAAACTAGTATACTCTCACAGCTAGGTGAAGCCAAATCATAAAAAAGAAAGTAAATCTTAATTTAAAACACCCAAATTTCTAAACCCATCAATCTTCCAAGAGATCCCGGGACTAATTCATGCTCATACCTTTACCATCAACCAAAAAGTACCGTAAAAAATGTAGAATTCAGTGGTTCCTATGCATAAGAACGAAGAAACTGATTCAACCTCATGAGAATCTTTCAATTCATTGCCTAGTCTCCATTTTCTCTTGTGTTAGTTTTTCTTTTTTCTTTTCCCCCCTTCTTTTCATGGTCTCGCTTCCTAGGTGATTAATGCATATAAATCTATAAACTCAATTCTCTCGAGTTCTACATCACAATATTCTACCTTCCTAGTGCAACATATTTATCCCTCAAGATCCCGAATGGAACAAGATTCACTTAAAATGTAGCCAAAAATAAACAAACAAAAAAATCTTTATGTATAAAAAAATTCGAGAACTGCAAAAGAATATAGACAGGATAGGAAAATGAAAGGAGAAGCTAAATCAAACGATGGATCTAAAAGAGAACGATAATCATAGACAAAAAAACGAAAAAGGAAAAGACACCCATGAACAAGGAAAAGAGAAAACCTGGATATGGTGGAAGGTGCTGATTCGTGGAGAAGGTATTGTTGTTCCGTTTCTTGGTTGGAGGTGCTGCTTGAGGTAAAGAGATATATAGTAGGGTTAGTTGCGTATTATTATAAGGATATTTTTAACGTTTAAAAGAAAAATTAAAGTCTCAATTCGTAATTCAATTTCGATACTTTTTCAGGTGAATTCAATTTATAAAGGTATTCCTTTTTTTTGCTTCCAAACATTTGAATCGAAATAAATGCTACAATTAAATTCAATTCATACCATTCCAAACGTCTTGCAAAAAAAGGTAGAGAAAAGCAAAGTGAAAAGAGAATAAGAGAGTGTAAGACGTAGAGACTCAAAGTTTGTAATGTCTTTTTTTTATCAATATATATTGCTAATTGTTTTGTAACTTGTCTATTTTTATTTTTTCCCAACAAATCCTTTGTTGCTGGAAATAGAACCTGTCGTTTTATGGCTACGTTTGTTTAGTTGGTCTCCGTATGAACTTTCTAAGTGGCCAAATTTGACTGCTTCTGGAAGCTGGACCACTCCAACAGGATATGAGTTCATCTCACATCCTTCTCGTAGCAGGAAGCTTGAAAAATCTCTCTATAAATATGGATGATAGTTAGCAGAGTCTTGCATTCATAAACAAAGTGCAACACTTGTAAACCCAGACCACCATGGATACCTTTCTACAGATACTAGCAACTCTTGGAACCATTGCAATAGTGCTATTGTGTAATCTATGGTGGTCAAAAAAAAATGATCACGAGAAGGTAAGGTTTGCCCCCGAAGTGGCTGGTGGGTTGCCCTTTATAGGCCACCTTCATCTACTTGCTGGTGCAAACAATATTGCCAAAACCTTTGGTTCCATGTCTGAAAAACATGGACCTATCTTCTCAATCAGGCTTGGGGTTCACCCATATGTTGTGATCAGCAATTATGAGCTAGTGAAGGACCTATTCACTACAAACGACAGGATCTTTTCGTCTCGCACAGAATCAACTCAAGCCAAGTATCTGGGCTACAACGCTGCCTCAATGGGTTTCGCACCCTATGGAAGCTACTGGCGCAACTTGCGTAAAATAGCCATGCTTGAACTTCTGTCCAGTTATAGGCTCAAAACCTTCAGGCACTATCAGGTGTCTGAGGTTACTCACTTGATTAACGACATGTTTTTATTGAGCAAGAGGAATGAGCATCGTCCAGTTAAAATTGTCTTGAGTGAGTGGGTTGAACATTTAACCTTGAATGTGATTACTTTGATGATTACAAGGAAGAGGTTCTTCGAGAGCAACATTGATGCAAACGAAATGGAGGATCACAGTGTTGGTGAAACTATCAGAGAATTCATGGACGTTGTTGGTAGTGGGGTTCCTGGTGATATGATACCATTCTTAGGATGGTTTGATTATGGTGGCATAATTAAACGCATGAAGCGGGTTGCCAAGGAATTGGATACTATCATGGAGAAATGGCTTCAAGAACATAAGTCAAGGAGCATCAAGAGTGAAGAGGACAAGAAAGATTTCATCGATGTTCTGCTCTCAACGGTTGAGGATGACACAACTTTCGGCCATAAACGTGATACCATAGTCAAGGCAACAGTACTGGTATGTCCCCTGTACCATGATCTTTTCTGTTTTCTGAAAAATAATATGAACGATGACATGGTGTCACTTGTAAGATTTCTGTTTTACCATGTCTTCTTTGTCATTCTTATCTTCAAAACATAAAAGTTGTAAGATTTCGACTAAGTCCTTGGTCCCGCATGTCACAGGGTTTTATGGTGGCGGGCTCTGACACCTCTGCTATCACCATGACATGGGCCTTTAGTAACATGTTGAACAATAGACGCATCATGGAGCTTGCCCAGGAAGAGCTTGACCAAAAAATCGGCAGGGACCGACTTGTCGATGAATCCGAAGTCGATAAATTGACTTACATCGAAGCTATTATCAAAGAAACTCTGCGATTACACCCACCAGGTCCATTGGCAATTCCTCACCAGTCGACGGAGGAGTGTTACCTTGGCGGGTATTATCTGCCAAAGGGGACTCGTTTGTTTGTAAACTTTTGGAAGCTGCAAAGAGATCCAAAGTTGTGGACAAATCCCGAGGAGTTCATTCCAGAAAGGTTTCTTACAACAAAAGCACATGTTGATGTTTATGGTCAGCATTACGAGCTTCTTCCATTTAGTTCAGGAAGACGAGCTTGTCCTGGGATTAACCTAGCCATGCAAGTGATGAAATTGACACTCGCGAGGTTACTTCAGGCATTTAACTTCTACAGACCATCGGAAGAGCCAATCGACATGACCGAAGGCCTCCGGTTGGCCTTGTTCAAAGAAACTCCTCTTGAAGTTATGGTAACCCCACGTCTTGCTCTTGAGCTCTATGATCAACAGTAGAGATGGACCAAGACAATGTTGCACCATACATGGTCTTACAAAAAGCAAAGAGAAATAATATACAGTGACTTGGAAAAACGTAAGCTTTGTTTAAAATAATCCAGGTTGCGAGCTGCCCAGTAATCTTCGTTAATTTATGTATTAGTTAATATTCGAACGTGCAACGCTTATATTTGTTTTCATATATTATAGTATCTCATGTTGAGTATATATCAAAATATTAAAGGGTTTATAAGCGGTAAGGGTTAACTATCTAAATGATTAGATTAGTCATTTTGATAATGGTTGACTCAAGTTTAATTCTTGTTAATTAATAGACTCTACGCTCTACTCATATTAAAAATTCTAATATAGTATCAGAGCAAGTTTGGTTCAGAATTCTTCGATTGTCCGTCTAAATGTCCAGTTTCAGCGACCTAGTCCAGTTATCACTGCGTTTATTTCAGGTGACAACTAGATGTCCAGTCCTAATTGTAACATGAAAATGTTAAAGGGTTTATAAGTAGTAAGAGTCAACAATCCAAATGACTAGGTCTAATCATTTTAACAATAATTTATTTACGTTTAATTTTTATTAATAGAATCTTACACTCTACCGATCTTAAAAATTCTAGTCCCATCTTCAGATTATTTTCATATCATATCCATATTTTTCTGAATATTACGGAGTTACATTATTTTACGAAATCTGTTGAAAAAGCAATGCTGAATTACCTGTTTGTCAGATCTCAGGTGATTCGCGTGGTAAAGGTAAAGTATGCTCGAACAAAGTTTGGTCTACTAAGCTATGTCTCTATTAAGACGGCCGGACTTTAGTGAGACGAGGAAATTACTTCACACTCCAATACTGGAGGTAGGCGGAAAAAAAGCTAGTCAATGTATTTCTTCAGCAAACCTGTCCTTCGTTTCATATGGAAAGGTACAACTGGGGGGAAACCCCTGACGTCATTTTGCAAGTTATCTTCGTCTAGCCCTAGCACAGGCCTTTAAGTTCGTTGCAGCGCAAAATGAGACCTTGAACACCCCAGCTAAGTCAGATTGGAAGATAACAATTTGTGTTGTCTGTGAGAAGGGTTGCAGATGCTAAATCCAACTGGCTAACTCAGTTTTACAGAGATGCACATGAACGAAGAACCTAAAGCTAGCTGTCTTGACTGCCATAGAAGCGTCTCGATCATTGGCATCCCCACTACGGAAATTCTAGCGAGCTGCAAGAATAACTGTGAAATTCTGACAAAAATTAGTAAAAATGCCTCGGCCTCAGGGGAGTAACCCACAGAGCTACAAACTACGACTCTGCCGGACAAAAGGATGGCACCGCCTACTCGACGCTCGGACATGTCTCACGAAGATTAGGGAGATCTGAGTTGCGATAGCCCTTTTGTTGCTGTAATCCTACACGAGCCACCCTCACCAAAATTTAAACTCCCAGTCTTGTTGGTGTATAATGACCTGAAAAGGATCGGTGTGACGCATTGTTAGGAGATCATAGATTTACATGAAGCCTAAGATGTCATGAAATATAAAGCATTTTCATCCGTATATCAAAAGTCTCAAAAATTGTCGCTAATAGTTATTAGCAACGATTTATATTTATCGCCAAAACGTCGGCAAATCTTCGTAGTTAAAAATTATAGGCGACATTTTTTCTGTAGTCTTCATTAATAATTTTTACCTATGCTTTATTTTTGTAACGAAAAAGTATCGGTGACAATTTTTCAAATCATCACAAATATGTTTTCGCTATGAAATGTTATCATAGTTCAAGATTATTTGCTACATTTTAAAAAACATAGCAAAAAGTTTTTAGCCAAGTTTTTTAAGACTTAGCAAAAAGTTTTTAGCTACGTTTTTAAAATATATTTAAATATTTAATATACATTTTAACTAAATGTTATACCATATTAATTATAATTATTTGTGACATTTTTAATTCATATTGTTGTATATAATATTTCAGCTTTTTGTTAATTTATTATACAAAAATATTGTACAAAAATAATTGATAATTTAAAGCATTGTAATAAAAAGTTAAATATCATTAATTTTTTTAAAAATAAAATATCGTTAAATTAGACCAACAAAAAGAATATTCTTCGTATACAAGATTTTAATTACAACCTTAACAATTCTTATAGATAAAATAATAAATACATAGATCAGTTTGCAAATTATAAATGTCAAGATTACAAAAAAAAATTACAACATAAATGGGACAACTAGTTTTTTTTGGGTAAATCAGTAAAAAATCAATTAATAAGGTAAAAGATGTACAAAAATGGTCCAACTCAGGAGTTAAGAAGCACAAAAATAGGATTAAAACAACTAGCCATACTCTTAACCAATGACTACTCTTGGCACCGACTACTCAAATAGGCTACAATCCAAACTCAACCAAAGAGGAATAATAAGGCCAACTAGTTAACACTCAAAACACCATTACCTCCCTAGGATGGTAGAAGTGGACATTCGTCTGAAGGACAACTAGTTAGGTTTCTCACAAGAACAACTTCGTACCTCAGTCATCATATACGAAAGATAAACTATAGGAATCATGAAAGTAACTTCAAGATCACTAGAATGCCTGAAATTATGCATAATTAAGCTACTTTGTTTTCAATTAGGAAAGAAAAAACTTTTCATATAGGAGACGAAATAATTGTGAACCTTTTATCTGAGGCAGATAATCGTTGAAATGATAATCGATGTTAATGGTGTTGCTAAAGAAACTGAGAAACGTTTTGGTTTCTTCATGCTCTGCATCAATCCACCAATCATTTATATCTCAACTTACCACGAGTTAACAGAAACGCCAGGAAGTTGAAATCCATAAGAATTGTTTCCCAGGACCATTGCAAATCAACAGAAACAAAGTTACTGCAAGGGCATTTCAATATTTTACTTCTTCATCACAGTTGAAAGTAAATGCATACCTCGTTTCTGATTAATAACAGAAGCAATTACAGGAACAAACTCCATCTTGCTAGTGAAGTGGACAATCCCAAGTAACCATTTAAGCTGTTGCAGAGTCGAAACTATGATGGCTGCACCAGCTATAAACCCAACAAGAGTCGCCTTTGACAAGAAATCAATGATAAAACCTAACCCGTAACATAGAAACAGGCTATTATTAATATTCAAGATCACAGAACCAGTACCCTTTCCTTCCAGCTTCTCACAATGTTATAAAGTTCATGAAGAAGTATGATATTATCACCTTAATAATCCTAGAGAAGCCTGAAATAAACCAGCAAAGAAGGTGACAGTGAAGGCCAGTTTAAGATAAAGAATTGGTTCTTCGATAGGCTGAACTGCCTCACTCAGCATAGACCCCATGACTAGTACATGCTATAGACATTGGACCAACCGCAAGGTGCCTGGAACTCCCGATATATGATTAAATTAAAATATTTAACAATATTGAATCTTATTTAGTCATAATTAATATTTAATTAAAAATTAAAAATTAATTAAATTATTAAAATGTTCAAAATTTATTATAAATATACTTAAATTTTAATAGAACTGATTCAGAATAAAAAATAAATTATGATTATTGCTTTATTATAAGTCATTTTCGAAATAAAAAATGACCTCGTAACTAACCAGATACCGTATATGTTCTTATCCCAAATATGTTTTGATATATTGGTAACTAGGGATAATATGAATCTTGTTGTCAGACTTTTATGGCTGCAGGACTCAGAGACCTCATCCATCGACTTTAGAAACGTGTCCGTTAGCTAGACTGAACATTCATAAATCCAGAGATCTTATCTTCCAAGCATGAAGCATCCATAGAGCGATGTTCATCTTACATGTTGTTCTGTCTCTCTCGAAGCTCAATCGAGCCAGCCACACACCAGAGAAAATCAATTTCACTCGGATCACGACACACCACCAACCTCATCCATCAACTTGTTAAACATCAAACGTGTAGTCTGATCCCTAAAGCGTGCCCAGGAAATTTCGCAACCATAAATTTGGGAAAGATGGATTTGCAAATTCCAATGAAATGGACGTTGACAAGTTGTAATGAAATAGTAACCACTTTTTACCGAGTTGAGTTAAGGGATTGCCTAGCACTTTATATGATTGTGGTCTAACAGGGATTTTGAAGTGCATTTCATCCGGTGCATGCTTAAAATGTCTTCAAAATTTTAAGTTGGACTTTGATTAAAACTCATATGCAAGTCTATTTTAAGGTAAATTTTAAAAGAAAACATTTGTACAGAGGCTAATCTTATCGACACCTCTCTAAGTAACTTTAAAAATTAAAGAGTTCAAAATTAAACAATTCGTAAGCTAATTGTTTTAAGTTATTGTAATATTATATGCATATAAAAAAATGCAAGCTTTAATGTGTTGTATATGAATTAAGGAGTTTATCTGTTGTGAATCTGATTACCACTTCATCAAATTGTGATGAATGTATTAACTTTTTTGTAATTGTCCTCCTTTTTCTTGTAGTTTCTTATAATTCCTTCTAAATGATGCTTGCCATACCCTTGAATATGAGATTTTTAAATTAAAATGAAAATTTAAATAATCTTAGATCAACATCATTTAAATTCCTTATCTTAAGAAGGGTTTTTATTAGTATTCAACTATTAGTTGAGTTTCTCATATAAGTTAGAAAAAGATAGGAGTTGACTTAAGCAAATTGTTTGATGTTGAGACGTGGACTGAGCCAGTTATGGGTTAAAAAGCCATTTAGATGAGCAATTATTATATCTTGTGGACTTTCAGTTTCTACATGATAGCTGTAGATTGCATCATATTTTAGTGGGTAGTTTGGTGTGTGTTTAGTTGTTAATTTGATTGCTTAGTGCACGTACTAAGTTAGAATTGAGTTAGTTAAATATTTGTGTTTTAAGTGTTTTATGGGTTAGAGCATGCTTTCGAGCTTCAATGTTATGTATTTGAGGTACCTTGATGAGTTTGCTAGTATTTCAGGGTTAATATTGAAGAACAGAAGAGTTTCGGAGGAAGCCCGAACCAAAATAGAGGGCCATGATCGTGAAGCATTAGGGAGGAGCCACAATCATAACAGAAGGCTTACTCATGGGCTACGATTGTGGCTTGCGCGACATAACACGCGGACAACCTTCCTAACTTGAGTTTTTGAGGGACTTTTTGAACTTTTTAGGCATAGGAAAAACCTTACATTTGCCCTAATTAGAAAAGATTATAAAGAGAAAAAGAGGAGACCTGAAAGGGGAGTCTCCATTTATGCCATTTGGGGAAAGCTTCAAGGGAGAGAAGATGAAGAGAGAGGAGGAAAAAGAGGAGAGAGGGAGCGGGTCTTCTAAAGTTGCTGCCTTCCTAGGTCATTTGATCCATGTTCTTTCACCTTTCTATCTTTATTTCCATTCATTGAATGTATGAGATGATGATGGATCTTGGATTGTTAATGATGTTCTAACTTTTTCTTCGAGATTTTACCTTGATTCACTGTTAATATAGTTATTTGTGCGTTATTGTGATTGAGTGTTATGATTAATTGCAATATTTGTATATTTCGGTAATAAAACGAGAGGGCACTACAACAAAAATTGCATACGGTAACAGGTGATAAGTGTTATTAAATATGAATGGTAACACTAATGACTATGCTATGACAACCCATGTTACTAAAGATATGATGCTTTAGTAACAGTTTTGACATGTTATTGTCGAGTTTAATAT